>JAKZJZ010000660.1:281-41704 GCA_022702705.1 Papilionanthe hookeriana x Papilionanthe teres
GTTCTCAAATCAGATTTAAATCTATTTTTAAATCATTTCATATTCGTAGAGAGAAAGAAAAGAAGACTACTCAGAAAGCATAGAAATTACACCACAAATCATATTCATATAACTCAAATCTAAAGCACTAAACTTAAGAAACAAGATATAAATACTTATCTGGAATGAATTCCAAGCAATCCTTTGAAGTTTCTCTGACTCCACAGACTCTAATAGAACTTTGACTCCCGAATTCACAATGAACTCTCACTAAAATAAAGATGAAGAAAAGAAGAAGACACTTTACTTAACAAGTCTTAATTAATTATTTGCTAATTAATTCTCCCTCTCAACTTTGCTGTAGAAATTATCCTTTATTTATAGTTCTCCAGAAATGACCAGGAGTTGCTTAAGACACCTCTTTAAAATTCATCCACATTCAATGAATGTTCTAGAAAATAACTATGGCGCCTAGGCGCCAGTTCTAGCGCCTAGGCGCCAGGATCTCTGCGCGAATGACACATCCCTTTACATTTAGGTCACACCTCTTCGTTTAATAACTGCTCTCCCGTGTCTATATTCATTGTATCTTTTTTTATAGCATGTGGGAATTTGTCAAGAGGCTTCTAGATTGGTTCGGAAGCGTCAATAACCATCCAATAACCGTCCAAGAAATCTGTAGAATCAATCTGCTGTGTCTGGCGCCTAGGCGCCAAAATCAGCTTCTTTGCATTTTTACTCCTTTTGGCTCATTTTTACTCATTTTTAACTCTTTTTCTTCATAAACTCATTTTGTTGTATCTACAACCAAAACATAAGAAATATCTTTCATTAAAGCGTAATATCCTTAAAATATTAATGAAAATTTGATTTAAAATTCTAAGTAATTTTAAGCTGGATTAGTTGCACCAAAGGGTAAACGGGTAATTTTGATCATGATAAACTATTTTAGATGTTTGAACATAAAGGGCTAAGAGGTAGAAACCAACTTGTTCTATTTTTCATAATAAAGGTAAAAGTATAATTTTATAAATTGTTGAGGTTTAGAAGTTAGATTGATTAGATGACGATAAGGTAGTGGGCTTAAGCTAGAAAGATAATAACTTACTTATTTAAAGCCCCTAATTGGTGATTAGATGATAAGTATGAGCCTTTAATGAGAATTGAATCTCGTTTAACTTAACATTTTGATTATTGCAAATCTACCCTGAAGATTGGATTTAAGGGCTTAGTAGTGAGTAGGCCTGCTTTAAATTTGTCTGATGAGATTATAAAAGAGAAACATGACCAATTAATGAATACATTTAAACACTACGGGCCCAACCTTAACCTCGGGTATAATGACTTTGAGTTTGCTCTTATGGGCATCCGATACACCTAAAATATATAGTATTTTTATGCACATTTTTATACCTATTTTTAATGATATTGCACTTTAAGGGAATGTATTTTGTGTTTTTCTTGCAGGTATGATGAAAATGGATGGTCATGATGAAAGGAGCAAAATTGGATCAAATTTGGAGCAAAAAAAATGAAAAACCAAAATTTTGGCACTGGCGCCTAAGCGCCGCTGGGCCGGCGCTTAGCCGCCACAGTTAAAAATCGAAATTCAAATGAATTTGGCGCCAATTTCAAAGGGGATGGGACGCAACTCTTGGTGATAACTACCATAACTTCCTTTAGGCTGCAAGTTTGAATGAAGGGGTGCATTCCTTAGTAGATACATTGAATCTAGACACATTTTGAAGAGACACCAAGGCAACTTTTAGTTTACTATTTAAAGAGAGTCTTAGGAAAGATTAGGGGAGGCTTTAGGAGGCTCTTCCACTGCATTTTGAAGGGTACTTCCATTGTTCTTCAACTGCATTTGAAGAATTTTTATTAAGAGTAGGAGTAGAGAGTAGAAACGAGAAAAGGGTCGGAGTGAAGTCTTCTTCTTCCCACTTCTTTTCTTTCTTTTAGTTTAGTTTTTATTGAAGTCTGAAGTCTGTATTTTGAGTCATCGAAGTTGGGAGACTTGCTCTGAGAAGTAGTTTAGCGAAGAGTCAAAGTTTTAGAGGAACTTCCTTAGTCTTGTAGAGAGGATTTTTAGATAAGTATTTACTTTTAATCTTTTTATTTGCTTTCATTTGTTATTTTTCTTATTGTTTTTAATTTTAATCTATGTGTTTTTGTATTTTTCCAATGCATTCTGAGTAGTTTACTTTATCTTTTTCTTTCTTAAATGGAGAAGTAATTAATTTATAAAGAATTATTGTGGAAAGTATATGTATTTAAAAGTTGGAAGAAGTTGTGAAGATTGATTCTAAAAATTTTGTTTACTTCTTAATTTGTCCTGTTAAGTTGTAGAATTTCTTGAGATTATGTAAGATCCAATACGGTATTGTCTCATAAAAGTTAGTAAGAATCACATACAATTATATGGGTGAGAATTGTAGTTCATATAATTGAATGTAATATTAGAATATATTTTTATAAAAGGGAGTAAAATTAGAGGATTTTAGAGTGACAGGATAAAATCCCCTAATTTGGTTTGAAGTTTTGAGTTTTGTTATGAAAAGTTAGCCCCCGGGTGGTGGGAATCGAGGGAACTCTAGAGTGAGAGACTGGTATCTTCCCTGCCTAACCATGTTCAAAATAATAAAAATTTCAAATTAACATATGTTCTTTATAGAACCAAGTAAGGGTAAAGAACACATTTGCTTCTATTTGTCACAACAAATTTAAATACTTCCACAACAATACTTTAAGAATTATTACTACTTCATAAAAGGAAAGAAAAAGATATTCTAGTTAATAGTATTTTACATCCAGTGTTATTAGTTATTATAATTTTAATTTCATTGCTTAACATTTTATTAAGGAAATTTTAAAAGACAAATCAACTTTCGAAACTTTTCAAAATCAAGACATACTTTTCCAAAAACAATTAAAGAAAGTAAAAAGATAAATTTTTTTATTCCTTTAAAGAATTTCATATTGTCCCTGTGGGTTCGATATCTCGGGGCTTAATAAGAAATTCCTATATTACTTCATAAACAATACATATACTTGCGTAGTATCCCATATTATCAAATCATAATTTTTATACCTAAAATCATCAGCGCATTTACCGGATGGTACCAAGTTTTTGGCGCCAATGCATTTATTGGGGGATCAAGTTTTTGACGCCGTTGCTGGGGACAATTATTTAAATTGCATTTTAAAGGGAATTAAGAAATTTTAAATTTTTACTTTTCTTTATTTTTGTTAGTGTGTTGTGTTTTGTTTTGTTTTATTATTGTATGCGTAGTTCAGGTTCTGAAGGATTTATGCCTTAGGATTCTGAATTAAAAAGAACTATCAGAAAAATCAAAAAACTAAAAAATACATAAAAAGATAAAAATATTCAAGAAATGGCAAATCATCAAAATCAAAATGTTGGTATCCATCAAGAATTAAGACCTTTAAAAGATTATGTTAACCCTACAGTAGATGAACTTCGTGGTAGTATTCAAAACCTCGTCGTAGCTGCTAATTCCTTTAAGCTTAAACCTGCTATTATCCAAATGGTGTCTAATAATCAGTTTGGGGGAGCAACAACTAAAGATCTTAATTTGCATCTTGCTAATTTTCTAGAGTTGTGTGCTACTTTTAAATATAACGGTGTTTCGAATGATGCTATCAGACTAAAATATGGTTACATTCGTTAGCACCTGGATCAATAAGAACTTGGGGTGAACTGTCACAAAATTTCCTTGCTAAATATTTTCCACCATCTAAGACTACTAAGTTGAGAAATGATACAACATCTTTTTGTCAGTTTGAAGGGGAATCAATATATGAATCATGGGAAAGATTTAAAGATCTCATCAGGAAATGTCCACATCATGCAATACCAGATTAGTTAATAATTCAAACTTTTTATAATGGATTAGTTGGATCTCTTAGATCAATCATCGATGCTGGTGGTGGTGGATCATTAATGTCTAAACCATTTTCTGATGCTTATGCTTTAATTGAAGAAATGTCTACTAATAATTTTCAATGGCCTTCTGAAAGATTAAATCCTAAAAAGGTAGCCAGTGTTTATGAAAGTGATGCTTTTACAATATTAGCAAATCAAGTTGCTGTTGTATCAAGGAAGATAGACCAATTTGGGATGAATTTTTCTCAGCCAAATCTCATGATTGAAGAAAATTCATTAGGCCAAATGGTTGATTCTTATTCTTCACCGAAACCGTGAATGTTATAATCAAACTTAACAACCCATATTCCAATTATTATAACCCGAAGTTGGAAGAATCATCCAAATTTTAACTCGGAATAACAATAATCGTGGTTGTGTTAATCAACAATGGGGGAACACCCAAGTTAACCCATTGGGGAATTGGAACAACCAAAGTAATAATAATAATAGATTAACTTATCCTTCAGGTTATAACAATGCACTACAAAATAAGGAGAAGAAGTTGTCTATGGAAGAAGTAGTATCACATATGGGAAATCAATTACAAATTCAAGGAGCAACCATCAGAAATATTGAAAATCAATTGGGACAAATTGCAAATTCCTTAAGTAATAGATCCCACGGAATGCTTCCAAGTAATACTGAAGCGAATCCAAGAGAAAAGAATAAAGAACAAGTAAAAGCAATTCAACTGAGAAGTGGAAAAGAATTGGAAGGTAGAGTTCAAAAAGAAACTGAAGTAGAGAAAGACGAGATTGAAAGACCTAAAGAGGACGCTCCAAAAGGTTTTGAAAGACCTATTTCTCCACCTAAGGTTGATTTAGAAAAACCACCACCTCCATTTCCTCAGAGACTTCGTCAACAAAAGTTGGATAAGCAATTTTCAAAATTCTTGGAGATATTAAAGAAGCTTACCATTAATATTTCATTTACTGAAGCCCTAGAACAAATGCCAAGCTATGAAAAATTTATGAAAGATATTATTAATAAAAAGAGGAAATTTGAAGAAAATGAGATTGTTGCACTTAGTGAGGAGTGCAGTGCGATAATTCAGAAAAAGCTTCCTGAAAAACTTAAAGATCCTGGTAGTTTCACAATTCCATGTGCAATCGGAGAAAGATTCTGTGGAAAAGCTTTATGTGATTTGGGTGCAAGCATTAACCTTATGTCTCTATCAATATTCAAAAGACTGGGACTAGGAGAAATAACCCTAACTACTGTAAGTCTGCAATTAGCAGATCATTCGATTACATATCCTAAAGAAGTTATAGAAGATGTTTTGGTAAAAGTGGATCAATTTATTTTTCCTAGGGATTTCATTGTGTTAGATATGGAGGAAGATAAAGAGATACCCATAATTTTGTGGAGACCTTTTCTAGCTACACGCAGAGCCATGATAGATGTGCAAAAAGTGGAATTAACGATGAGGGTTAATGATCAGACTGTTACATTTAATATTTCAAAATCGATGAAATATCCTGCTAGAGGTAAAGAAGATGAGTGTTATAGGATGGATGTTATTGAATATTTAAGTGAATGTCATTTCAAATCAACTTATGAAGAGAAAGCTGAAAGAGAAGAATTTGAATATAAGCAAGAAGAGGAGTTATTTGATTCTGAAGATTTACAAGAGGAATATTTAAAGTATGTTCATGAAAGTTTTGAATTGTTGGATATGACTGAGAAAGATGAATCTTATGGTCCATCAATTGAAAAACCTCCTGAACTTGAGCTAAAAATGCTTCCTGATAATTTGAAGTATGTTTTTCTAGGTGAATCCTTAACCTTTCCTATTCTAATTTCTTCTTAATTAACTGAAAAAAAAGAAGAGAGTTTGCTTGAAATTTTGAAGAAGCACAAGAAATCCTTTGGATGGACAATTGCTGATTATAAAGGAATCAGTCCTTCAATTTGTATGCACAGAATTCTTATGGAAGATAATTTCAAATCGCGGGCTGATCCCCAAAGGAGATTAAAATCTATCATGAAAGACGTTGTTAAGAAAGAAATTTTAAATTGGTTGGATGCTGGAATTATCTACCCTATTTCAGATAGTGCATGGGTTAGTCCTATTTACTGTGTTCCTAAGAAAGGAGGAGTAACTGTGACTGTTAATGAAAAGAATTAAATGATACCAATAAGACAAGTTACAGGGTGGGGAATATGCATTGATTATAGAAAATTAAACCTTACCACAAGAAAAGATCATTTTCCACTCCCTTTTCTAGATCAAATGTTGGATAGACTGGCTGGGCATAAATACTTTTGTTTTCTGGATGGATATATTGGTTACCACCAAATTCAAATTGCTCCCGAGGATCAAGAGAAAACTACGTTTACCTGTCCTTATAGTACGTTTGCTTTTAGAAGAATGCACTTTGGTTTATGTAATGCCCTCGCTACATTTCGCAGAGATGTATGATGGCTATTTTTTGTGATTTAATTGAAAAAGAGATCGAAGTTTTTATGGATGACTTTTCAGTGTTTGGGATTTCATTTGAATCATGTTTAGAACATCTATCTAAAGTTCTAAAATGCAGTGAAGAAACTAATTTGGTCCTTAATTGGGAAAAATGTCAATTTATGGTAGCAGGAGGAATTGTTTTGGGACATCGGATTTCAAAAAAGGTTTCGAGGTAGATTCGCAAAAATTCAAGTTATATCTAATTTACCTTGCCCAACCAATGTAAGGGGAATTAGAAGTTTTTTAGGACATGTTGGATTCTACATGTGTTAATTAAAGACTTTTCAAAGATTACGAAACCTTTATGTTGTTTACTGGAAAAGGATGCATTTTTTAATTTTGATGATGACTGCCATAAAGCCTTTGAAACATTAAAAGAAAACTTAATCACTGCACCTGTAATAATTTCACCAAATTGGGAAAAACCTTTTGAATTAATGTGTGATGCTAGTGATTATGCTATTGGTGTTGTTTAGGTCGAAATATGATAAAATTTTCAAAGTAATTTATTATGCTAGTAAAACTCTTAATGAAACTCAAATTAATTATACCACTACTGAGAAAGAGTTATTAGCTATAGTATTTGCTTTTGATAAATTTCGATCATATTTAATTGGAACTAAATGTGTTGTGCATACCGATCATTTTGCTATTAAATACTTAATGAAGTAAAATGATGCAAAACCGAGACTGATAAGATGGATTCTTCTTTTGCAAGAATTTAATTTTGAGATAGTAGATAGGAAGGGTTCGATAATCAAATTGCCGATCATTTGTCCGGGCTTGAAATTGAAAAATCTCTCTGTGATATTGAAGAAATTAATGAATATTTTCCCGATGAAAAACTCGTTCACTCGTTAAAGAATGGCATGTTCCGTGGTATGCAAACATAGTAAACTTTATTGTTAGTAATATTATACCCTTATGGTTTGACATATCATAAAAAGAAGAAATTTATGTTCGATGCTTAAGACTTATTTTTGGGATGACCCATTTTTATATAAACAAGGAAAAGATCTTATAATTCGAAGATGTGTACCTTTGGAAGAGACTTATGAAATTATTCAAAAATGTCATGATTCGATTATGGGGGACATTTTGGAAGTGATAAAGCTGCATATAAAATATTACAATCGGGATTTTATTGGCCTACGATTTTTAAGGATGTGAATGTTTATATTAAAAATTGTGATAGATGTCAGCATGTAGGCAATATTTCTAGAAGAAATGAGATGCCCCTCAATTATATGTTGGAAGTTGAAATATTTGATGTTTGGGGACTAGATTTTATGGGACCTTTTACACCATCTTTCGAAAATGTTTATATTTTGATAGCAGTAGACTATGTTTCCAAATGGAATGAAGCTATTGCTTTACCTCGATGTGATGCTCAAAGTGTTGCAAAGTTTTTAGAAAAGAATATATTTTGCAGATTTGGAATACCAAGAGTAATCATAACTGATGGGGAAGTCATTTTCAAAATGCGATTATTGGGAAGTTAGCAAAGAAATATCATATTAACCATCACATTGTTACTGCTTATCATCCGCAGACAAGTGGTTTGGTTGAATTATTCAATCATGAAATTAAAAGAATATTGGAAAAAATGGTTAATCCAAATAGAATGGATTGGTCAATTAAACTGGATTATGCTTTGTGGGCCTATAGGACTGCTTACAGAACACCTATAGGAATGTCCCCATATAGGTAGATTTTTGGAAAATCTTGTCATTTGCCTTTTAAACTTGAGCATAAAGCATATTAGGCAATTAAAGAGTTCAATTATAATTTGAAAGATGCTCATTGAAAAGAGATTATTGCAATTGAATGAGCTTGAAGAAATAAGGAATGAATCTTATGAAAATGTTAAGATTTATAAGAAAAAGATGAAGTTATGGCATGATCGAAAGATTCTTACCAAAAATCTTTTACCAGGACAACAAGTTTTACTGTATAATACTAGATTGAGAATATTTTCTGGAAAACTTAAGTCCAGGTGGATGGGTCTAGTTATTGTGATAAAAGTTTATTCTTATGGAGTTGTAGATATTCAAGATATTAAGACTAGAAAAATGTTTAAAGTTAACGGACATAGACTTAAACCATATTTTCAAGTCAATAAATCTAAATCTGATGAGAATTTGATGTTGGGTCACTCAGAATGAGTTCTGGGTATGTCAGGCTGAAGACGTTAAAACAAGCACTTTGTGGGAGGCAACCCATATTTATCGGTGTGCTTTTCTTTATGTTTGTTTTGTGTGTTTTGTTTGCTTTGTTTGGTTTGTTTTTATGTTTTTAGTGGTAGTAATTTGGAGTTTTTAAACTTAAGTAGAGTTTATTTGACCTTAATTGATGATTTAGAGAAGTCAGAATGAAAATTTAGACACTTAGCAGACCAGTGCTAAATTGTGCACTGGCGACTAAGCGCCGGCTAGTTGGCGCTTAGGCGCCTTAGTTATAAAAACGTGAAAATGTGGATCTAGAAGCCTAGATCGTGGGGGAGAAGTTTTGGGAGTTATTTTGGAGTTTCTAAACGTCTTGGGAATATTCTAGCATTTCCCAAGTCTATAAAAAGGACCTGAATTAAGAGAAACACTTGCCCCAAGTCCTATTTTCATTTCTGAAGTCTTACGAAGAGAATTTTGAGTGCATCATGTCTTCCTGAGAGAATGAGATGAAGAAGAAGCAAGATTCTGACTAAAGTAAGTTCATTAGTGATAGTGTTAAAGAGTTATTTAATGGATATCTCGCTGTTAGTATTCAGGTTATTGCAAAAATGATTGCAAAAATTGAAGCCCGAGTGACTTCAATGAAAGCAAAGATCAATGATACTAACTTACATTTGGAACACATGGGATGACAACTCAAGATGCAATTCAATCATTCAAGGTACGTGGAAGAAATAGATAAAGCGATGTTTGTGAAGAACAAATGGATTGAAGAAAATGATGTAAGAATGAACAATTATCACCCGTTCTATCAAATTTTTATTCCAGAAGGGTCAAATGAGAATAATAGTGGTCCTGGAAATATTCCACCTAATGGAGAATGGAATTAAGAGTGTTTTGTTTGTTTAATGTTCTTATGTGTTATGTTTAGTGTTTTTGTGAGTTCATGTTTGGTGTGTTTAGTGTTTTTATTTAAATATTAACTATGCCTAATGATGTGATAGTTAAATCCTAAAGATGTATACTTATCAGTTTGAGATTAATGTCTCTTGTATTTAGAGAATTTCATCCTTTTTGTTTGGATTGAAATTCTAGTATTGTATTAAGTGTTATGTTTGTTTTAATATAAGTTTGTGTTTTTGTGAAATTTGTGTGGAATCAATGGATATTAAATTTTGATTTGGAGTATTAGAAGATTTATGTGGGGAGAACTAATTATTTTGGAGTAATTAAGGGTGATTAACCAAGTGATTTAGTGCATATACCTTAATTATAAAAATTTGGGTATTGGCGGCTAAGCGCCAGAATGTCCGCGCTTAAGTGCCAAATTTCGCGGCTAAGCGCCGAGAGTTCGTGCTTAGGCGCCAGTTCGCGAAAATTGGTTATGAAAAGTTAAAAACCCGAAAATTGTCATTTTCAACCACCCCATCGTCTTCAACCTTCGGTTTACCGCGAAAGAGCAGCCTAGGGCATCATATTGTGGATCATTTAAGAGCCGATCTCAACAAAAATTGTTAGATTTGGATTCCTTGAGGTAAGAGCACTACTCCTAAGTAAAACTTATTATTTTCACCATGTATTTTAAGTACATTATGGAAAATCTTAAAATCACTATTCATGGTAAAAATTTGAGAAACAACTTGAGAAATTGCTTGGATTTAGTGAAAATATCTTTTGGAAGATAATTTAGCAAGTTTAGTTTGATTTTGGAATTTATGGTGAATCTTTCGTGAATTTTTAGAGATGGCTCCAAAGTCAAAGCGTGCACAAGAAAAGACGAGATTTGATTCTGACAAATTTGTTAGTATAAGAGCTGAGGAACGATACGTCGATGCATTGCAGTCACATAAGTTGATTCTTGAGCGTGTGTTTAGTAAGCTAGGAGAGGTGATTGAAGATATAATTGCTAAAAGAAATTGGGAGAATTACTATTGCTTCTCTGCTGTTGTTGTTGTTTCTGTGGTTAGAGAATTTTATGCAAATTTACCTGCTGCAGAAGAAAATCAAGTGATGGTTAGGAGGCATGAGGTCAACTTTTCTTCTGGTGCAATCAATATTTTTTATGGACTACCTCCTGACATGTTCTGTTTTTATTCTAACTATCATCCTTCGGAAGGGGAATTAGATGAGATCATGGAATTTACGATCGATGTAAGAGGATTATGGAAAATAACAAATGATAGAAGAGTGAACTTTCCTGCTTCCAAATTGAATGCCATTTCTAAGGCGTGGCATTATTTTATCTCATCTAAGTTGTTACCTTCGAGTCATACGAGTGAAGTAACGAGATAAAGAGCTGTGTTGAACCATTGTATTCAACAAAGGAAGCCTAATGGCTTTGGAGGTATAATTTATGATTATGTTTTGAACTGTGCTAGATCAACCACGACTGCAGGTATGAGATTTCCTTCCTTGATTCATTCACTACGTGAACGATCTGGAGTGAAGTTTGAAACCTGGGAAGAGGTACTTCAGCCATTGAGAACAATTACCAGTGTAAACGTTGGTGCTTACACTGTACATTCAAAGTTTGGTTGGAGAGGAGGATTTGGTAGGGCTTCTACTGCTTCTGCTTCTGCTGCATCTATTTCTCATGCTACTACTTCACGTGCTTCGTGATCTACTAATTCATAGACTGGTTTATTAAGAAAGATTTTGAAAAAAGTGAGTCTTACTGGAGAGCATATGAGAGATATGGATGGTAAGCTGGATAATGTTGAGAGATATATTATAAAACATGAGGAATATGAGGAGAATTATCAACAATATTTGGATAGACTGATTAGAGGTGATCAGAGTGCTGAGATGCCCCCTCATCCATTCTACATACCTTATGTGTCATCCAGGGATTGTAACGAGCAAGATGATGATGATGATGAAGAGTAGATGTATGTTGTTTGTTTTAGTTATTATGTTGTTATGTTGTGTTACTATGTACTTTATCTAGTATTTTGTTTGATAATTGTGTTGTGATATGAACCTTGATAGTATGCAGATTGTAGTTGTACTATTTATCTGTTATGCATATTCAGGTATTGTTGTTGTTTTATTGTGGATTTATATGTTGCTTTGTGATAGTGTGTAATAGTAAATGTTTTTATGTGTATGTTATGTCAGAGTTTTTAGTAGTGTGTACTTTAATTCAAAAACTGTTAGGAGATTATAAACCACTATTAGGAACTTCTACTTAGGAAACTACTTGTTTAAAATTTTTCAAATTACACTATCATCTGTTATCTGTATCAGTGTGTTATTTTAGTTGGTGTATATTTGCTTTGAAAACCTCCACTACTGTATAAGTCTTCTGAAATTTTTACTTTTCTTATTCTAAAAAAAAAAGAAGAAAGAAAAATGTTTTGAGAAAACTAAATTTGATTTCATTTTACTCCTATTATTTAAATTGTTATACTTACATATTAGGATATTAAAAATTCTTGAAAGCATGATATGTCAGTTTTTATTTCTCACCCATATATCATTTCTTATGCTTACATGTTTTATCTTAACTAAAAATTAAAGTTTTTTTTTGGGGGGGGGGGGATCTTAAAAACAAAGATTTTCAAAAACCTAAAATTTTATTTGATTCTCAGGAATACTTAAAAATAAATCTTATTTTTGATTGAGAACAATTATGTACATGAAGTTATATTAGGGAAACAAAATTTTGAATATAGAAATGAATAAAAGAATTTAGTTAAAATTTATAGTAATCATGAAAAAACTTAAAGTTAAAATTTTCTTAATGAAGAGGTGTTAAATAAAGTTAAACTATCTTTAATAAGAAGTTTTGTATTTTTGGATAAATAGAAGATTTAACTTTTATTTTTCAAAGCTTAAATTTCTTTTATTGAAGAGTATTTTTCAAATACTATTATTATGATTTTTAAGTGAAAGATATATATCTGACCTTTATTTTAAATGAAAGGGTGAAATTCAAAATCATTAAAGGCCTATCCAAATATAGTAATCCTTGCCTTTTTATAAAAAAAAAGAAAAAAAAGAAAAGAAAAAAAGTGAAAAATAGTATATGAAAAGGGAGGAGAAGCTTGAGGATTTAAGGTCCTAATCAAAAATTGGTTTCATACCTAAAGTTTAAGATATAAATTCAGAGAAAATCTGAAACTTAAGGTTATAATATAGTAAGTAAAATTATTTTTCAAATAAAGATTTTTAAGTGAGAAAAATAAATGTTTGAATCCTATATTTTGAAGAATCTACAAATATTTCTGAAATAGATAGAGATTTATATTTGTCATTTTTTTTTACTTAAGAACATTCTAAACTTTAAGTTGGTTTTAATTACTGAAATTTTTTCTAAATTAGACTATTCCATTTCTAGAACAAAATTTTATTATCTTCCTAAGAAACTCATTACATAATTTGCATGCTAAAATGTTCTATGAGATTAACTGTCACTGAGGACCGAGTAACATTTTAAGTTTGGGGGATTTTGATACACCTAAAATATATAGTATTTTTATGCACATTTTTATACCTATTTTTAATGATATTGCACTTTAAGGGAAGGTATTTTGTATTTTTCTTGCAGGTATGATGAAAATGGATGGTCATGATGAAAGGAGCAAAATTGGATCAAATTTGGAGCAAAAAAATGAAAAATCAAAATTTTTGCACTGGCGCCTAAGCGCCGCTGGGCCGGCGCTTAGCCGCCACAGTTAAAAATCGAAATTCAAATGAATTTGGCACCAATTTCAAAGGGGATGGGATGCAACTCTTTGTGGTAACTACCATAACTTCCTTTGGGCGACAAGTTTGAATGAAGGAGTGCGTTCCTTGGTAGATACATTGAATTTAGACACATTTTGAAGATACACTGTTGACCTCATTTTTGATGAGGTCTTCTCTTCTTCTCTTTAGTACTTAGGATCTAGCCTTAGGCTTTTCCTTTGACTATCTTAGAGGACTAGAATTGGGACCCACCTTTTAGAAATTCAAACCACTTCTAAACTCCCCGCAAACTCCACAAACTTGACTATAGACCCCTAATCACCTAGAGGGTTGAAATCAAATGTGGAAGTTTAAAGGATGAGTTCCTATAGGACTCTTTGGCCTTAGAGCGCCTCAGCGTGGCCTCGGTCCAGTGAAGGGCTGACTTACACATACACTACACCTATGCACTACACTTTCACACACTTCCTAAAAACACACCCTTACCCAACTTAACTTCCGACTCATGTAAGTGATTCACATGGATGGTCCTTAACCCCTAAGCCCCAGCTAAGAGGTTAGGAACAACATAGTGAATGCCTCAAATGAGTCTCTTCATGGCTCATGTGGGCTTGATATGGCTTCATGGCTCAACAAAAATGATTTCATTCCACTTACATCCACCCAATCTTCAATTTTCCAAATTTTCAATTTTTGACCCCCCGGGACCCAACACCTGCCAACCTACCCAAAGCTCCGAATAGCTCAAATTTCTCAAAAATTTCCAAATTACCCAAAATTCTCCAAAATCAATCCCAAACATTTCCACATCACTCAAATTGATCATCCATATCCAAAAATATCAAAAATTCCAAAAATACCCCCCAATACCTTCCAAATACCCAAAATACCCCTTTTGACCCAAAAATCCAAAAATTCAGAAAATTCCCAGAAAATTCCAGAAAATCCCAAATATTCCCAATTTCATTTTGCTCAACTATACCATGGGCCAATTTTGTCAATTTACCCCACTTTTATCAAAACCCCCAATTTGACCCATTTTAACCCAAAGTAAACCCAATGTCAAACCAAACCTACCCAATTGACCCAAATTCTGGTCCAATTCAATTCTAAACTTCAATTCAACATCCCAACACCAATCTAGACCAAATCCAAGCCCAATTCGATTGGCATTGGGATCCAATTTCACTTTTGGCCTTAAAACCCAATTTGGACCTATGACCCAAACCTAACCCAAATCACCTCAAATTTGTTTCAAACCACTCATGAAGCATCCCTAAACCAAACTCAACAATTATTTGGCCCAAGCCTTTACCAAAATTTCATCCCAAAAATCCATTTTAAAATTCAAAAGCCCACTTTCCTAAACCATTTAAAAGCCCATCTAAAACCATTTCAATGAGCCCAAATTTGGCCCTAAAGCCCACATGACATTTCCATTTGCCATCCATTTAATCAAAGCCATTCCCTAAGTTATAATTCCATCATCAAACAATTCCAAATCAAGCCCCATACAAATTCACACCAAAATATCCAAAATTCTTAAAACCCATTTTTATGAAATCGACCCAACCTTTTCCCAAGCCAAATGGAGCCATGGAGCCATGCACAAGCCATATGCAAGCCATGAGAGCCTCTTTACATGTCACCATGCCATTTTGGGCAAAAGGAGGAGGCTCTTTCCTTAATTCCTAAAGGTGATTAACCACTCCCATGATTCCCCTTAACCATGCTTATGCCTAATCGTGCTTGGATGGTGACTTGACCCTACTGATTATGCTGAGCCAAATCACTTTTCCCTCGGCCAAAACCAAGCCTCGGGTGGTGCACCTAGCCCAAGTGGAGGGGTTGACCAATTTGAGCCAAAATAAGCCCTCTCCCATTCCATTCTAATCCAAGCCTTTTACACATGGCATTTGCCAATTGCCTACACTAAACCCCAGCCACGACCCACCCGAACAAGATGGTGACCAATGCCCGGCCGGCCAGCCACCGAGGCCGCCGGAAAACACCATGGCCGAAACCTTGGGAGGAGCCAAACTTTGGAATTCTCCTCGCTGAGCCGCCCCATGCCTAGTGGCCACCATGGTTGTTCTTCACATGCCAAGAGCAGCTGATCCCGGCCCTCAACTCCCCGGGAGGCCCTCCGACATCTCCTATTTAAACCCCTCACCTTCTCGGCCATGAGAAGTGCTGAACCAGACCTTACTGAAACTCTGCCAAAATTGTTCCAGACTCCTCCCCACACATAGAGCACTTGATCCCCAGTGAGATCCCCCTGCCATTTCTTCTCTGAGAGCTCAATTTCAGAGTTGAAATTTCACCCAAAACCAGGACACTTCTCCACGGTGAGCCAATCCCCAAATTGATTGGTCCTACACCTGCACCAGGTCAAGGGAAGGTGTCCACCAGCAAAAGCCCCATCTCCAGGTCACCCAGTTGTTCCAGACTCCAAAGGTTGTGATCAGCTTTGGTGGAAATCACACCTGAGCGATTCACCACATCCCAGGGCTTCATCCCTAGCCTCCTGCAGGCTCCAACGAACGTGCCAAGCATCTCCGATCGAGGCTTCACCTCTCGAGCTAAGGTATGAATTAATTCTTCATCCCGAGCTTCGGAGATTCTCCATTTCAAATGCCTTAATTTCAATGCATGATAACCGTATAGATGTGTTCGTCTCTTCGAGACGAATCCATAGAAGCATAAGAACATAAAAATCCGTTGAGTATCGAGTGAGATCTTAAGGATTTAGTGTGGACGGCTCTCGGGTGAGGACACTTGGGGACGATGAACGGATGCCGTCCATTTAATACACGCGCGGACGGACGGCTCAGATGGCGTCGGACCAGGAGACGGTACGAGAACCGCGGGGCCCGGGTTGCTGACTCAGATGGCGGCGTCGAATGGGAGCGCGCCGCGTGTGCATTCGGAGCTGCCGAGGTTGACGCGGCGCCGCGTGGATAAATAGAAAAATAGGGTATTTTCTATTTATTTAATTCCCTAAACTTGGAAAATTCATATCTCCGTGTAGAAAAATCACAAAAATAAAATAAAAATACCCTCTTGCTCAGTGAACAGAGGAGAATAATGTGGAAAAGAAATCATTCAATTTTGTCCAGTATTTTATTTTTAATTAATTATTTACTCCCTGCATTATTTTAATTCTCCATGCATTCACACAATTCACCATGGCATGAGACTATAGGGCTTTTGAAGCCCCTGAATTTGGGAACATTCCCTGAATTTTCCAAAGTCAGAGGTCATCCCTATGAAGAGTTATTGATTTTTCAAATGCATGTTGCTTGTTTTAAGTATTTTAATTTCAAAAATTAGCATGTTGTGAAATAAATTCTAGGAAAATTTGGTGATGTTCCTTATGACCAGAGAACCCTAGGAAAAATAGGATTTGGGTAAATTCACTCAGATTAACCCTAATTGGCTTAAATACCCAAAATAGGTCTCTAATTAGTTAGAGCTAACCATACATCAAATTGACTTGAAATCAATTCTCCACTGACCTTTAGGATCAGAGGAACCCATCATAAAAAATTGAGGTCAATTGGACTTGGTTAGCCCCACTAATTGGGTTAATTAAGCCACTTAGTCATTTTAAACTTTAAAAATTCATAACTTTCAAAATATCTTTCAAAATTCACCAAATTGGTTTTGGAGTCTCTCTGATATCAGGGGAGTTTAAGAAAATTAAAATTTCAATTTTCTAAAAAAGTTGATTTTTAATATTATTTTAATATTTTCAATAATTAAAAAATAATAAAAATCACAAAAACAATAAAATTCACCAAAATGTTATATTTTGAATTTTAATCACTTAGGAACAAGTCCCATATTTTTCCTAGGTCTATTTAGTGAGATATTAATTTTTAAAGCTCTAGGGTAATTTTAAAATTAAAAAAATATATTTTCTAGCATTTTCACCAAAATAATTATAATAAATCAAGAAAAAGTCAGAAGATTGTGAAGTTTGGTTCTCTGGAATCCTTGATATCAGAGAGAATTTTAAAAAAATTATAAAATTTATTTTTCAACATTTATTTTATTTTTAAATTAATTAATACTCCAGAACTTAAAATAATTCTAATAAATAAAATATAATTCAAAAAATTACAAAATTTGGTCCAAGTGGTCCTCTAGTCATTAGGAATGTCCCCTAATTTTCTTAAGGACAGAAACTTTCCCTTGGTCATATTATTGAATTTTCCTTGGAAATTTCTATTTTCTACAAAAAATAATTATATAAATAAATTAAATACAGAAAAATCACATTTTCTCCTCTCATGTCTTTATTGACACATAGGTGAAGTCACATAAAAATTTCAAGTTCATTTGAGTTCAATTTAGTGAGTTATGAAATTATTAGGCTTAAAGGGCAAAATGGTAATTAAAATTTTAACCCTTAATTAAAACTTTAGGTTTAATAAAAATTAACAAGTAGAATATTTGATCCTAATCTGATTTGGATGATTGAAATTTAAATAATTGAAGGGTAGAAACCCATTAAGTAATTTAAAATGATTAAACCTTAATTAAATAATTAATTGAATTTGGAAGAATAATAAGATTGGAATTATTAAAATAGGGATATTATTAGGAAGAGATTTATTCTTTAATTTAAAAATCCCTAAATTTAATCATCCCATTAATATTCAACTCTTAATTAAAATGATAACTCAAACTTAAAATATTAAAAGACTTAATCATTAAACTAAAATTAAATCATTAAACTCTTTCAAAAAAATTTCAATTAAAATTAAATTAAATTAAATTAAAAATTAAATTAAATTAAAATTAAATTAAATTAAATTAAGATTAAAAGTTAAATTAAATTAAATTAAATAAATTAAATTAAATTAAATAAATTAAATTAAATTAAATTAAATTAAATTAAAAATTAAACTAAATTAAATTAAGAAATTAAATCGAAATAAATTGAATTGAATTAAATTAAATCAAATCAAACTAAATTGAATTAAATTGAATTAAATTAAATTAAATTAAATTAAATTGAATTAAATAACCTCACTTAAGACATGAAGAAATAAATCTAAAATAACTTGAACACTATTCCAAACTTAAATCATTAATTTGAATTTAAATTTGAATCACAAATCATTAAATATCATTTTGCCCTTAGGAGCTTTAGTTATCATAACTCCTAAATAGAACATTAAAATGAAATGCTACTTCACTTATAAGGATATTCAAACATCCTAGTTCACTGAAGCAAGTTAACAAAACTTGAAAACCTCGGACGATCGATTCATTTACACAATTAAATTCATTTGGACTTGAAACAATCCTAGAAATATTGAAAAGATGTTTAAGATTCTTCTTAAGCACTTCCTCAATATGATAGGATATTTATAAGAACAATTGAACTTAATTGTTCTTTGATGAAGAAAATCGTTTTCAAACTAAAAAAACATGAGAACCTAGACGTCATAGAAATGACTAGTATAGGGTTAGGAATTTGATAGAAAACCATAAACCTTTCCCTTAGCTTTACTCAGGAACTTGCTTAAATATTCTAATTGTGTTTTAAGTGCGGCTTGGAATGACGGGAAGACCCTCCGGGTACGCTTCTATTTTATTGCGAGTTTATTCTATTGCAAATGCACTTTATTTTTCTTGCATGATAAACAACCGAGTTGCATGAAAACCGACACCTTTAGGACAGAAACCAAAGCTGAAACCCATAATTAAATTAAAAGACACTACAAGATAAAATTCACCTCCACAACATTTCAAAATATAAGACAACTCAAAATTTAATCACAAACGAACACAAAACTACAATTACAACTAAATTAAAACGTCTTGTTGGATGATCGGGAATACCTCGGATGATGTAACCTACGTGTTGCTAACGGGATTTCCACGGTCTAAATGAAAGTGTGGAACTCATTCAGTTGAGTTTAGCAAATTCATCCGGACTAAGTGAATCCGATAAAAATAATGATGCCGGAAGGATGGAACCGTGGGATCTTAACCGGTGTCGTTATAATCAACTTTAAGATTTGTTTTAATTAAAACACAAAAAAAACACTTGGAAATTAAGACTTCTCTAAACCAGAACACTTCTCTCATCTCTTGATTTATGATTTCTAAAACTAAACTTCTGCAACAACAAGGAGCTCGGAGCATGGTGGGCGAGCACGGCCATCGTCGTCGGCAAAACTTGAACCTACTTGACAAAACTTTCTTAGAATTAAATAACAAAGTCATAGGACTTCGAGGTAGTTTGCCTAGTGCAACATAAATCCTCAACTCTTCGTTAGGCATTTGCATTGCAAATTAAACCCTAACGGTCTTAGGATTCCGAGGTAGTCGTCAGATACGACATAAACCCTCATATCTTCTAGGCGATTTGTATGATTCTATCATATAAATATAAGCCACTAATTAATTAAAATTGGCAAGATTAAAACATTAAATAAACATTAGGACTCTCTCAAATTGAAGCCAAACAATAGGATAGTTTGGGAAGTTGTCAAGATTCTTCTTGGATCCTCAGCTTCTCCTACTTTTCTTCCATTGGACTCCTGAAAATAAAAATGTTCTAAATTTGATCCATTCCCTATTGAAATTTCCAAAATTCAATCCTTTGAAAACTTAAACTTTGAAATTCTTGAGAGCGAGAATTATTGATTATTATCGAGAGTTTTCTTAGGTGATTCCCGTCACTTAAGATGTAATTAACTATAGGGGCTTGCCCTTATAGGGAACTTTAAGAACCCGGGTAATATAAACCTCTGTTTAATAGTTTCATATTAAGCGAGGGAATTTGTCGGCTTATAAAATTGGTTCGCGGACCAAACGGATGTCACAAACCTTTCTAGTTTATTTAATCGAGCCCCATTATCAAGCGAGTGTGTCTATTCTTCGGGATAGATACACGGTTTGTGGTGCGGCGCTCGTTTATATAAACTATTCGGGATGTGAGATCGGTTTGATTTCATATCTTAAAATTTTCAAATTTAAAATTATTTTCAAAATCAAATACTACTTTTCAAATTATTTATTTAAATTAAATTAAAATTCGCCGACAATTTCTGTAGGCGACTCTCTTTTCAAAATAAAACACACAACCTAAAAAATGTGCCGACATATTTACGGCGACTCACGTGGGGAAAAGTTCCTCTCTCCATTTTAATCGAATAGTTACGCTTTCGAAAATCGGTAGTGTATCCATGTCCCTAATAGATCGAACTACCCTTCTTTCCGTTGGAATGCTTGTGTTCATTTCTACCTTGAACAAGTATAACCAACATTCTCTCGGATTTAGGAGCCACTGCTTAGACACCCATAAACGAGAGAGGTTCGAGATCCTTTTACCTCATTTACGAGGTGGGGTGGACCCCGATAGGTGTTAGTTTAGGAGTGATCCTTCGAGTCGAGAAGTCTTGCTTAAGACTCTCTTTTCCTTTCCAACTCCGATTCAGATTCCTTACCTTCTCTACACCTTTGAACACTCCGTTTTAAATAAACAAACCCTCTAATAAGTGATTCCTTTAATAAGTGATTCCTTTTTATAAATACGTGAACATGAATGAGTTCGGACTCTTTTCAATTCCTTTCTTTTCGTCCTAAAGAAAAGGAGCATAACTTGGGACTCGACAACCGGAATCTACCTGCGAAATGGAAGCCCGAAGCCGATTTTCTCCTTCACCGATGATTGGACCTCGGCTGTCTATAAGGATGAGTTGCCGACGATGGAATCATCCGATTTGGACAAGGATTTGAAAACACGAACGTCAAAATCACCGACGTCTCCCTTTTCGCACCGATGAACAAGATACCTGAAGCCGAAGAGCCGGCGCGAGTTCGACCTTAGGTCGACCCGAGAATTCCCTCCTCTGCAAAGGATCCCGACTAAGAGGAATACCGTTGCCCGCGGGAGGATCGTTCTTCCTACCCCCAGCTGGTCTAGTTGTTTCTGCACCTACCCCGACTTTTGCCAAATCAAAGGGAAAGAAATCCGAGATTATGATGGACACGTTACGCGTGGAGGGTACGGATCTTCTGTAAGACCTTCGTTTTCGAGATCGGGTCCGGTTCGAAGATTCGGTCACTAACGAAGACCCGGAGAAGAAACGAAATAGAAGGATCGCTAAAGAAGCCGAGGCTGTCGAAATTGCTTTCTAGAAGAAATTCCGAAGCTGCGGGAATATACACCGCTTGCTGAATACATACCACTCTTGGGAGGAAGCGAGGTTTCATCCCCTCTCCGCCGCGGAAGATGAAGAAAACATTCGCAAGATTCTTGCCAAATTACCACGACCCGCATATTACAACGATAGCCGCAAGAAAAGAACTAGAACTACGCCGTTTGCTCGACTGCAAACTTTGGTAGAAAAGTTAGCGAAGAAGGAAAAGCTGCCCGTATCGAAATTCTACGGAGGATAGGGCGGGTGCCGGTCAAATCCCGTCTTGGGCCCCGAGTAGAGCCCGCCATCATGGCGGAAAAGCCGAGTAAAAGAATGAAGGCTAGTCCGCTCGTTGTCGTCTCGGGATTACGGATTAGGGAGGATACCACCTTCCGACATTTGGCCGACGGACCATGCGGTCCTAGACCTTCTGCTGCCGGAAGGATGGTATGGCGTCCCACTGCTTGGGCGATTGAGATTGAAACGACGGCTCGAGAAAGAAAGTCTCGCTAGGAGACTTGAATGCGAAGAAAGTGCTACCGCGATGAAGGGGACCCGTGAGAAGGGGACCGGCGGCTATCGCACGACAACCACGAAGACACACGAAAGCCCCGCTAGAAGATGCCATGGAAAAGTTGAGAACCGATATCAGAGCGGTTGGCAAAAGAAAGAGAGGAAAAGTTCGGAGACGAGATTGATTCATCGGAATTTATGGACGACGAATACGCGAGAAATCAACATGGTTGAGACACGAGCTTCATCGGCTTCGCAAGGTGCTCCTGCGGCGCGAAGAGAGGAGCCGGGCGATGAGAAGACGACTTCGGGAAAAGACGACACGATCGCTCGAATGGCGAAAAGGATGGAAGAGATGGCCGTAGCTCCAGCCGCTCTCCGAGTCGAAGTACGACCACATAGAGAAACACCCCGGAGGTCATTCACATTGTAGACGGAGGAAAGGAGATTACGTCGCGTCGATGGGGATGATCGGCTAAAAAGGATACAACACAAAGTATGATTCTGAAAAGGATATCGAGAACTTGGTAGAACGGCGAGTGCGAGAAGCCTTAGCACAATCGAAGAGCGGGACATCCATTCGGACGGGTAGACCTTACCCGGAAGAATTCGACGCCGTCCGATACCGAAAGGCTTCGTACCACCTCTATTCAAGACCTTCGATGGAGCCGGGAACCCTCGACGGCATGTAGCACACTTTCGTGCCGGTTGTTGCAATGCGGCGGGAGCGATGCATTACTCTTCCGACGGTTCGTCGGCGGTGCGTCGGGAATCGCCTTCGGCGGTATGCGAAGTACCAAACGGTTCGGTTAAGACATTCTCGGAAGCTAGAGAACCTCTTCATCGAGCGATTCGCCGGAGCTCGGCACCACATCACTATAGGTGATTTAGTGGTAGAAAAGCGAAGCCGAATGAAACCTTGGTGGATTACATACTCCGATGGAGGAACTTAAGTATGAAGTGTGAACCACGAGCGCAAGAACGACATGCGATCGGCATTTTACTTAAAAGCATTCATGGCCCGATAGCACTTCTCCTCGAGGGATTTACTATTAAGACTTTCGAGAAGTTGTTAAGCAAGGCCGGAAGCTTGCAAGAAGAGGCGAAGCAATTAAGTTTCACCGACAAGACGGACAAACAAAAGCTCGTAAAGACTTTTGAAAAGAAATCCGGGATCGTCGCGGCGGTTGACAAAGGCAAGCAACCGATGCAAATACCACCGAACGGCCGCAACAACCGCAACGAGATTACCGGCAACCCCGGCCCGGCTATCGGTCATCTCCGCGGTATGAACAACCGTCCCGCCCGCAACGTACATTAAGAGAGCTTTTGAGCGAGAGAATATCCGTTCAAGAATGAAGCGATGCTGAAAATGTTCCGCGGTCGATGAAGACTCCGGATTTCCAGTACGCCAGAGCCTAAAAGACCGGAGGAAGTCAATAAGAAGGGTGATCCCGACTTTTGCCCTTACCACCGGATGCTTGGGCACAAGATAGAAGATTGCATTACCTTCGAAAAGTTGGCTCGATGACAACTGCGGAAAGGGAATATAACGATCCCGAAAGAGTACATGAAGGAACCCCGAAAGGAGGTTCCGTCGATGTTATCTCGGCCCGATCCCATCATTCAGATAGATCCCTATACAACCGACGATGGATGGACTACTTGCTTGGACGAGGTCTTCGAAAAGATTTTAGACGGCATCCGGACCGCTTCGGTGCGAGCTTCAATTCGAGTTTGAAACTCGTTAAGCCGGTACTATCACTTGCGATAGAAGAACCACCTCGACGGGAGACGATTGAAGAAAAGAAGAAAATTGACGAAGAAGAGAAGGCGAGGCACCTAAGGCTAGACTAGGGGCCGCTTATCCTAGGATAGTTGTTTCCGATTCGGGGAGAAATCCCTCGAACCCACGACTACTGTATGATTATCTGCTCACTTCGGTGGGATCATATAATGATAAGGGTGATGGCGTTGGCTACGTTTTGATCATTTCTAACGATTACGTAACTAACGATAATCCGGATATCGATTTCGATACCAACGACAATTCTCGAATCATACACGATCTCGACAAGCAAAATAATGAAGAAGACATCCATCAAGGAGGCTACGAGAGTTCAACGAAGCAACGAATCTATCCGTGAGTTTCGAGGAGCTCCGGTCGCGATAGAGTTAGAGCCTTCGGACTCCGAAGCTAATCCGGAAGAGCTCGTCATTCCGATTCGAAGAGACAGCGCAAGCTCGACGATAGATTCGGAGGAAATTACGGAAGTCAACTTAAGAAGTGGGAAAGTTCTACCTCCGAGAATGGGTCCAAAAGACAAAGGAAAGCGGGTGGTTGTTCGGGAAGAACCAACCCCGGCGGAAGAAATACCCATTCGAGAAGAAGCGAGAGACACATGAAAACAAAGTGGACTACAACGTCTTAGCCCATCTTAGGAAACTACCGAGCCAAGCCGAGCATCTACGACGCTCTCATCTTATCAAAGGAGATGAGAGAAGCTCGATCGAGGCCTTACTTGATCCGGAAATTTGCTTAGCTCGAATGGCCGGAGAGTCCTTAGATGAGGTTTGCTCGTTAAAGGAACGACGAGGTGTTACCTTCACGAGACGACGACCTACTACTTGGAACGGCGGATCACGACCGACCGTTGTACATTTCGAGTTCATAATCGGAAAATTTACACTCTCCGGAGTATTGGTGGATCCGGGAGCATCGATCAATATAATGAATCTTCGAACGCTAGCATACTTGGAAATTGATGCCCGCGAGCTCGAGGCGGACAAAATGTTATTAAGAGGATTCAATCGGAAAGGAGAAAGAGCCCTCGGCTCAATAACGCTATCGATGAAGACCGGTGACTTAGCAAAGACAACCGCGAAATTTCACATAATTGATTCGAAACATCATTCGACGCTCTATCGGGCCGACCATGGATACATGAAAACGAGGATGGTACCATCATCTCTACATCGGTGCATCGAAATACTACGATGGAGGGGAACGAGTGCATCAAAGGTGACTTACAACCATTCTCCGTACATGAAATTGGAATCCACGAGGATGCGGCTTATTATGCACCACCGAAGAAAACGATCTTCTCCGAGAGATACCATAACGAAATGAAGCAAAGAAAGTTTGGGACAACGAAGAACACGAGTTCTAGTCCAGCCGATCACTCACCGCTCCCTTACGGCGAGATGGTGAAGGTTTCTCCACGACTCGCATCCGAGGTCGAGGCGGGGACGAGGTCGTGGTAGAGACATTAGGACGATTGGACGAGAGAAGCCAACCATCAATGTCGATTGGGAAGATAGTTACGAAGAAGAAGAGAAATCGAACAAGAAGCGACGACAATAAGTCGAAAGAAGCCGCAATTCAAAATCCCTCTCGAAGATGAAAGAAACGAAGAATATAAATCGATGTACGAGAAGATTAACCACTTATGTACATACTATGACCACGACCCCGATCCATTCTAATAAGATCGAGGGTATGGAGGTCGAAGAGGTACGTAGCGGTGGTGCGAAACCAATCAAATTCTACCGTGGTGCTTCTTCCTCCAAAGCTGAAAATAATGTACAATTTGAAGATGCTACTTCATCGAAATTAATGGAATTGCCTTTTGAGTGGTACTCTCCTCGTGTTCAAAATTTAATTCAACGTGGTTTCTTGCCTCGACGAGTGGACGAAAGGTCGATCACAACGTTTTGAAAATTTATGGAATAACTCCGGTCGTCCACCTGACTCGAAACATGGTCTCGGATTCGGCACGGTAGGATCGGTTGACGATGCGAATTTTGCTTGGTTATCACTGCGAATCTAATGAAAACTGCATGGAAACTACGGAAGAACTCGAAGATTTGCAAATTGGAGACGCTCCACTGAATTCGAAGAAGAAATCAAATCTCTGATAGATGAGTTAATAGAAGTTAACTTAGGTACTAGCGAAGAGCCTAGACCTACCTTTGTTAGCTCTTTACTCGATAAAGAAGACTCCGAAGAAATAATCGAGTTATTAATGGAATTTAAAGACTGTTTTGCTTGGAGCTACGATGAGATGCCGAGTTTAGCTCCGGAGGTTGCGATCCATAAACTAGGAGTGGACCACTACTACGTTCCGGTCAAACAAGGTCCCGGAAGAATGCGTCTAGAAATCGAACAACAAGTCATAGCCGAGGTTAAAAAGTTAATAGACGCTAAATTTGTCCGTGAAGAACAATACCCGACTTGGTTAGCCAACGTGGTACCGGTCGGGAAGAAGAATGGTCGGATCGGAATTTGTGTGGATTTCGGAGATTTAAACAAAGCATGTCCAAAAGATGAATTACCTCTACCGATCCCGGAATTAATGATCGACATCGCTTCGACACATGAAATATTCTCATTCATGGATGGATCTTCGGGATACAACCAAATAAAAATGGCTCCGGAAGATGAAAAGCTTACGGCATTCGAACGCCGATCGGAGTATTTTGCTTTACACAGTGATGCCATTCGGATTGAAGAACGCGGGAGCAACCTACCGAAAGAGCAATGACGAGGATTTTTGATGATCTCATCCACAATCGAAGTCGAATGCTACGTGGACGATGTGGTCATCAAAGCAAAGTAAAGGACAACCACTTGTATGATTTGAGAATTGTTTTCGAACGATTAAGACAATTTAACCTTAAGATGAATCCCTTAAAATGCGCCTTCGGCGTCACCTCGGGAAATTCTTAGGATTCGTTGTCCGACATCGTGGAATTGAAATCGATCCGGAGAAGATAAAAGCTATCTTAGAAATGCCGCCTCCCAAAACCTTAAAACAACTACGATCTTTTCGAGGAAGCGGCATATCTTCGACGCTTTATCTCGAGCACTGTCGAGGTAGGTGTCGGCCTTTCTCGGCACTAGTTAAAAGGACGCCAAATTTATTTGGGAAGAGAAATGCCGAGAGGGCCTTCGAAGACATTAAACAATATTTAATGACACCTCTCGTCTTAGCGGCCCGAGTCTCGGGTAGACCGCTAATACTTTATACCGCGGCTTTAGACGACTCTCTCGGAGCCTGTTAGCCTGGAGTCGATGATGAGGGTAAAGAAAATGCTCTTTATTACTTAAGCCGTCGTTTCTGCTCGACGGAAATAAGGTATCCCGCAATTGAAAAGCATTGTTTGGCCACGATCTTCGCCGCTCAAAAGCTCGGGCATTACATGCTTTCTCATAAGGTCGACCTGATCTCGAAGTTTAATCCATTGCGATACTTGATGACTCGTCCAACGCTTTCCGACGGACTTGCCGGATGGTCGATGATATTATTGCAATTTGATATAACTTTCGTGCCTCTTCGTGCTCGTAAAGGGACAAGCCCTAGCGAGACTTCCTTGCGGCACACCCTTTGCGGCGGAATCTCCTCTCGATGACGATCCGCCGGATGAACAAATAATGAACCTAGAAGACCTTGATGATCGACGTTGGGAATTATATTTCGACGGAGCATCTTCGGCACACAAAGACGAAGAATCGCAAGTGATAGTGCCGGTAAGGCGGGAATCGGGCTAATCTTTATAACACGGAGCGGGGGATGTTAAGATACTCCTACCACTTGACGGAACCATGTACGAACAACGAAGCGAATACGAAGCCCTCATAACGGGACTGGAATTAACCATTCAAATGGGGATAACGAGACATCAACATCTACGGGGATTCACAGTTAATCATTCGACGGATCGTCGGACGATACGGAATTTTAAAACCAAGACTCGAGCAATACTTCCGGTATGCCATACGAATTGTTGGAACAGATTCCGAATGTGACAATTTACAAAATTCCCGAGAAGAAAACGCTCTAGCGGATGCGCTAGCTCGTCTCGCAAAAGAATTTGCTGTTTGCGAGATGAATCGGTGGAAGTGTCGGTTCACGGACGTCGAGTCCTATCACGGCTTGACATAGACACGATGCACGAAATCGAAAAGGAAAAAGGATCGGTTGCGACGGTGACGAGAAAACACGGAAGATTGGCGACGGCCATTGATGGATTACCTACAAACGGGAAAACTACCGGAGGATAGGTCGTTAGCCCATCGGATCAAGAAAAGAACTGCGTCCTACGCATTAATAAACAATACATTATACGGAAGGTCTTTTGATCGGAAATGTGGCTAAGGTGCCTAAGCGGGTCCGAGGCCCGTGAAATTGTTAAGGAAGTGCATTCGGGACTCCGTGGCGCTCACCGGTCGGGTCCGAAGATGAAAATGAAAATTAAAAGACTAGGGTACTACGGCCCTCGATGATGACCGATTGCATGAAAATCGCCGAGAGGCGTCACCGATGCCGAGTGCGCGGAGTGGTTCTACACCAACCTCCAAATGTGCTACATCCAGACAATTGCATCGTGGCCATTTGAATGTTGGGGCACGGATATAGTGGGTCCGATAGAACCGCCGTCGTCGAAAGGACATCGCTTCATTCTTGCGGCTACGGATTACTTTTCCAAGTGGGCAGAGGCGGTTCCACTCGGAGAAGTGAAAGCACATCACGTGCTTACAATTTTTCAAGAACCGAGTTGTCTACCGTTTCGGAGTGCCGCGCGAGGATAATCTCGGATAATGGGTCGGCATTCGAAGCACACAAATCAACAATTTTGTCGGGAGACACGGAATCGGCGGCGATATTCAACAATTTACTACCCGAGAGCAAACGGCCTGGCGAGAGCTTTTAATAAAACTCTCGTTCAAATTTTAAAGAAGACTTTAGACGACAATAAGAGAAATTGGCACGAGAAGTTGTTAGAAGCCTTATGGGCCTACGGACAACCTTCGAACTCCTACGCAAGCTACACCTTACACTGCGGTGTATGGGTCCGAGGCGAGTGTTACCTTTAGAGGTTCGGCTCCCTTCACTCGGAATTGCGGTTGCGAATAAAATCACAACAGAAGAAAACGCCAAATTACGACTCGAAGAATTAGAGAGCTCGGAAGGGAAAAGACTTGCGGCGCAACGAATTTAGAACTATACCAAGCTAAGATGATTCGAGCCCATGACAAGCTGGTCCGCCCAAGAACCTTCAAAGTTGGTGATCTAGTTCTCGTTCTCAAAAGACCTATTCTTGCACACCGCAAGATAGGGGGAAAATTTGAACCCACTTGGGAAGGACCGTTTGTGGTTGAAGCGGTATACTCAGGAGGTTCCTACCAGCTAGTGAATTGCCAGGGAGAACGACATATGCTTCCGATCAATGGACGATACTTGAAAAAGTACTACGCTACCTGATGTTTCGAAGGAATGAACTTTCCATCCCTAGAAGCACGGGTGAAGTGATTACTTACGATTGGGTCCGAACCCAGAAAAATAAAAAAATGTGCTAAAATAAATAAAATCCCGACAATAAAATTTTCCTTGTTTTCTTTTCCAAATCAAAATCTCTTACCTGATCTTATCCCACTTCATTCCTGTTAAGTTTGAAAATATAAAAATAATAATAAAACAAGATGTCTTTAATAAACATTTTCTTGATGTTCTTGTTCTTAGTACGGCCCACGATCCTTTTCCTTGTCTTTTCGCGGGGAAATGTCGAGCGGGCGGTTGGTCTTGAACTTTAAGAATGGCGTAAGCCTTGCACTTGATGAAAAGAGGGTGAAAGATGGAGCGATAATCGAGATTGACTCGGATTTCGCACCGGCGGGCCTACGAGTACGAAGAAAGTGGCCCGGGTCCCGGTTGGCCGAGAAGAAGCTGCCGGACATACGGTGATGAAAGTGGGTGGCCCAAGCCACCAATCCAGACAACAAGAAAAGAAAGACAAATATTGAAGAAGATAAGAAAATGAAGTACGTAGTCGCTACGGCGAGAGGGCGAGCTTGTCGGCGCCACGCCCGCAGAGATTCGAAGTTCGGAGAGCTACTCTCGCGGCAACGCAACGAAGAAATAAGAATCGCCGTATCCGCAAGATGTTAACAAAACTAGCTGCGGATCGGCACGACGAGGCGATTGCTAATGTCGGTGCATACACTTCAAGGACACCGAGTTCACCGGGAACCGGAAGAAAGGAGGCCGACTCCTAGGATGACGAAAGAACCGGGGAAATCTTCGGAAAACCGAGAAGAAAGAAGGCTACCACGCCACCGGATAGAACCACCGATGATGCATGACCTTGTTGCGAAGCAACCCCGGGGGATGTCCCGACGGACATCATCCCTGAGGAGCCGAGGTATGCAGGAGAACGTGAAGGGATCGAACCTTATATCCCACAATACGTTACCAGGCCTCGCCATCTGCAGATCATTCCGGAATACGAGCTGGAGAGAATGCAAAATGTTGAAAAGAAAACCTTTGAATACTTTGAAAAGATTAGAGGCAGAAGAATCGATATCTTGGAGGGCCTCGAATTACATACGGACGTATTCTCGGAGTATGAGCGAGCGGCAAATCGTGGATTGCATCCGGGATTTGAAAAGGCTAGGCCGAGCGGGCCGCTAAGGGAAAACACATACTCGAGCCCGGAGATGGATGCCGGGGAAAGGAAGAATCACGATACTGATGTGGATCTTCGTTACAACTTTGCCGAGGACGGGAAGGGAAACCCGCCGGGAATACTCCGTCATGGGCGAGTGGACCCGATGCCATTAGTCATCGAGAGAATGGTAAAGAGGTTGATAACATGGAGAGTACTGCCATGAGGCCGCATACCCAATATTGCATCATCGATATCTACAAACGGGGTGATTGTATACCCCCACACATTGATCACCATGACTTTGTCGGACCTTTCTGCACGGTCTCTTTTCGAGCGAGTGTAACATCATGTTCGGATCCGACCTCCGGATAGCGAGCCCGAGTGAGTTCCGAGGGCCGGTAAAGATACCACTACCGGTAGGTTCCGTCATGATGCGAAGGGTAACGGAGCGGATATCGCCGAAGCATTGCATACGGGAGTACCGGTAAAGAGGATTTCGGTTACGTTCGGAAGGATGGACGACGGAAGGACACCTTACCATTTCCGACCGGACCGGAGCTAGAGAGCCTCCGGCCTTACGAGTTGTGAGTTACATGGAAAATATCACACCTCCGATGTACATCCATACGGCATCCTTGCCAAGGATGGATTGGAAGGTGATGTTATTGACCATGTATCTCACTTATTCGGACATGGACTTTTGACAGATGCTTCTTTAGATGGATCGACAAAGATCATACACAGTCCGTTTTGAGTCTACATGGATTGTATGAAATATATTCCAGATCAAGTTGTACGATGTATCTTCAGTATGATTGGAATGAAAGTGACTATGTCACATTTTTTTGGCCTTCACCTCTTTTGTGCAAATTGATTGGGAAACGCCATTAAAGTTAAATGAACTTCGAACAAAGAACAGAAAAGAAATAAAAAAAAAGATAAAAAAAAAAAAAAAAAATCTAAAAAATGACAAACACCAAATTCACATGAACGTTAAACAAACAACAAAATGAAATTTGAATCATTAAAGGATAAACAAAATCAACAAGAATGTTAAATCAAATTCTCAATCAAATTTCGAATCCAATCTCGATCAAATCTCAAATTCAATCTTTCCAAATTTCAAATCTCAGTCAAATTTCAAATCTCAAATTCGATCTTTCCAGATCTCACATCAAAAATACATCAAATTCAAACTCTTGGGTCGAGGATTTTACATCCAATGCCGTATCGTTTAGGATTCTTTTCCTACTGCATCGAAATACATCAATTCGAACTCTTGGGTCGAGGATTTTACATCCAAGGCTGCATTGCTCTAGGATTCTCTTCCTGTTGCCTTTGAAATACATCAATTCAAACTTTTGGGTCGAGGATTTTACATCCAAGACTGCCTTGCTTTAGGATTCTTTTCCTACTTGCCTGAAATACATCAATTCGAACTCTTGGGTCGAGGATTTTACATCCAAGACTGCCTTGCTTTAGGATTCTTTTCCTACTTGCACTTGAAATACATCAATTCAAACTCTTGGGTCGAGGATTTTACATCCAAGTACCTTTGCTTTAGGATTCTCTTCCTATTGCCTTTGAAATACATCAATTCGAACTTTTGGGTCGAAGATTTTACATCCAAGTACCTATTGCTTTAGGATTCTCTTCCTACTGCCTTTGAAATACATCAATTCGAACTCTTGGGTCGAGGATTTTACATCCAAGCACCTTGCTTTAGGATTCTTTTCCTCTTGCCTTGAAATACATCAATTCAAACTCTTGGGTCGAGGATTTTACATCCAAGACTGCCTTGCTTAGGATTCTTTTCCTACTGCACTTGAAATATATCAATTCAAACTCTTGGGTCGAGGATTTTACATCCAAGACTGCCTTGCTTCTAGGATTCTCTTCCTATTGCACTTGAAATACATCAAATTCGAACTTTTGGGTCGAGGATTTTACATCCAAGGCTGCACTTGCTTTAGGATTCTCTTCCTACTGCACTTGAAATACATCAAATTCAAACCTTTGGGTCGAGGATTTTACATCCAAGACTGCACTTGCTTTAGGATTCTCTTCTCTTGCACTGAAATACATCAAATTCAAATTCCTTGGGTCAAGGATTTTACATCCAAGACTGCACTGCTTTAGGATTCTTTTCCTATTGCCTTTGAAATACATCAAATCAAACTCTTGAGGTTACGGATTTTACATCCAATACCGCATTATTCTGAGGTCTTTCCTCATTGCGATGACTCAATCCAATCGATTCGATCTTCTTTTGGGGTTGAAGATGTTACATCTAAAACTTCGAAATTCCAATTTTCATTTCGAAACAAATTCCTTCAAATTAATCTTGACAAACTTCGATCTAAATTGAAACTCCAAATTGAAATCTAAACTCACACATCATGACTTGAACATGAAACAAAATAAAATCTAAATCGAATTTCTCCCAAATCATGTAATTTGGGATTCACCTCCTTTTCCTTTCCCAGGCGAGAGTTCGAGAATCTCTCGTCCCGAGAGATATACTTGACGCTCCCCAGGCGAAGCTCTTCTACTTTGTCCTAAGTTTGTTACTTGGACATACGTGTTGGTTTTGTTGATCGTTTCGGTCGACACCGATACGCGCGGTGTGCTCCGTCGGCTCACCACACCTATTGGAGGTCCATTTGTTGACCTCATTTTTGATGAGGTCTTCTCTTCTTCTCTTTAGTACTTAGGATCTAGCCTTAGGCTTTTCCTTTGACTATCTTAGAGGACTAGAATTGGGACCCACCTTTTAGAAATTCAAACCACTTCTAAACTCCCTGCAAACTCCACAAACTTGACTATAGACCCCTAATCACCTAGAGGGTTGAAATCGAATGTGGAAGTTTAAAGGATGAGTTCCTATAGGACTCTTTGGCCTTAGGGCCGCTCACAGGTGGCTCAGTGCAGTGAAGGGCTGACTTACACATACACTACACCTATGCACTACACTTTCACACACTTCCTAAAAACACACCCTTACCCAACTTAACTTCCGACTCATGTAAGTGATTCACATGGATGGTCCTTAACCCTAAGCACTGCTAAGAGGGTTAGGAACAACATAGTGAATGCCTCGAATGAGTCTCTTCATGGCTCATGTGGGCTTGATATGGCTTCATGGCTCAACAAAAATGATTTCATTCCACTTACATCCACCCAATCTTCAATTTTCCAAATTTTCGATTTTTGACCCCAGGACCAACACCATGCCAACCTACCAAAGCCTCGAATAGCCCAAATTTCTCAAAAATTTCCAAATTACCCAAAATTCTCCAAAATCAATCCCAAACATTTCCAAATCACTCAAATTGATCATCCATATCCAAAAATATCAAAAATTCCAAAAATACCCCCCAATACCTTCCAAATACCCAAAATACCCCTTTTGACCCAAAAATCCAAAAATTCAGAAAATTCCCAGAAAATTCCAGAAAATCCCAAATATTCCCAATTTCATTTTGCTCAACTATACCATGGGCCAATTTTGTCAATTTACCCCACTTTTATCAAAACCCCCGATTTGACCCATTTTAACCCAAAGTAAACCCGATGTCGAACCAAACCTACCCAATTGACCCAAATTCTGGTCCAATTCAATTCTAAACTTCAATTCAACATCCCAACACCAATCTAGACCAAATCCAAGCCCAATTCGATTGGCATTGGGATCCAATTTCACTTTTGGCCTTAAAACCCGATTTGGACCTATGACCCAGAACCTAACCCAAATCACCTCAAATTTGTTTCAAACCACTCATGAAGCATCCCTAAACCAAACTCAACAATTATTTGGCCCAAGCCTTTACCAAAATTTCATCCCAAAAATCCATTTTAAAATTCAAAAGCCCACTTTCCTAAACCATTTAAAAGCCCATCTAAAACCATTTCAATGAGCCCAAATTTGGCCCTAAAGCCCACATGACATTTCCATTTGCCATCCATTTAATCAAAGCCATTCCCTAAGTTATAATTCCATCATCAAACAATTCCAAATCAAGCCCCATACAAATTCACACCAAAATATCCAAAATTCTTAAAACCCATTTTTATGAAATTGACCTGACCTTTTCCCGAAGCCAAATGGAGCCATGGAGCCATGCACAAGCCATATGCAAGCCATGAGAGCCTCTTTACATGTCACCATGCCATTTTGGGCAAAAGGAGGAGGCTCTTTCCTTAATTCCTAAAGGTGATTAACCACTCCCATGATTCCCCTTAACCATGCTTATGCTAATTGTGCTTGGATGGTGACTTGACCCTACTGATTATCTTGAGCCAAATCACTTTTCCCTCGACCAAAACCAAGCCTTGGGTGGTGCACCTAGCCCAAGTGGAGGGGTTGACCAATTTGAGCCAAAATAAGCCCTCTCCCATTCCATTCTAATCCAAGCCTTTTACACATGGCATTTGCCAGATTACCTACACTAAACCCCGACCACGACCCACCGAACAAGATGGTGACCAATGCACAGCCGGCCGGCCACCGAGGCCGCCGGAAAACACCATGGCCGAAACCTTGGGAGGAGCCAAACTTTGGAATTCTCCCTTCGTTGAGCTGCCCCATGCACTAGTGGCCACCATGGCTCGTTCTTCACATGCCGAGAGCGAGCTGATCCCGGCCCTCGGCTCCCACGGGAGGCCCTCCGACATCTCCTATTTAAACCCCTCACCTTCTCGGCCATGAGAAGTGCCGAACCGAACCTTACCGAAACTACGCAAAATTGTTCCGGACTCCTCCCCACACATAGAGCACTTGATCCCAGGTGAGATCCCCCTGCCATTTCTTCTCCGAGAGCTCGATTTCGGAGTTGAAATTTCACCCAAAACCGGGACACTTCTCCACGGTGAGCCAATCCCCAAATTGATTGGTCCTACACCCGCACCGGAGTCGAGGGAAGGTGTCCACCGGCAAAAGCCCCATCTCCGGGTCACCCGGTTGTTCCGGACTCCAAAGGTTGTGATCGGCTTTGGTGGAAATCACACCTAGGCGATTCACCACATCCCCGGGCTTCATCCCTAGCCTCCTGCGGCTCCAACGAACGTGCCAAGCATCTCGATCGAGGCTTCACCTCTCGAGCTAAGGTATGAATTAATTCTTCATCCCGAGCTTACGGAGATTCTCCATTTCAAATGCCTTAATTTCGATGCATGATAACTAGTATAGATGTGTTCGTCTCTTCAAGACGAATCCATAGAGCATAAGAACATAAAAATCTGTTGAGTATCGAGTGAGATCTTAAGGATTTAGTGTGGACGGCTCTCGGGTGAGGACACTTGGGGACGATGAACGGATGCCGTCCATTTAATACACGCGCGGACGGACGGCTCAGATGGCGTCGGACCAGGAGACGGTACGAGAACCGCGGGGCCCGGGTTGCTGACTCAGATGGCGGCGTCGAATGGGAGCGCGCCGCGTGTGCATTCGGAGGCTGCCGAGGTTGACGCGGCGCCGCGTGGATAAATAGAAAAATAGGGTATTTTCTATTTATTTAATTCCCTAAACTTGGAAAATTCATATCTCTGTGTAGAAAAATCACAAAAATAAAATAAAAATACCCTCTTGCTCAGTGAACAGAGGAGAATAATGTGGAAAAGAAATCATTCAATTTTGTCTAGTATTTTATTTTTAATTAATTATTTACTCCCTGCATTATTTTAATTCTCCATGCATTCACACAATTCACCATGGCATGAGACTATAGGGCTTTTGAAGCCTACGAATTTGGGAACATTCCACGAATTTTCCAAAGTCGGAGGTCATCCTATGAAGAGTTATTGATTTTTCAAATGCATGTTGCTGTTTTAAGTATTTTAATTTCAAAAATTAGCATGTTGTGAAATAAATTCTAGGAAAATTTGGTGATGTTCCTTATGACCAGAGAACCCTAGGAAAAATAGGATTTGGGTAAATTCACTCAGATTAACCCTAATTGGCTTAAATACCCAAAATAGGTCTCTAATTAGTTAGAGCTAACCATACATCAAATTGACTTGAAATCAATTCTCCACTGACCTTTAGGATCAGAGGAACCCATCATAAAAAATTGAGGTCGATTGGACTTGGTTAGCCCCACTAATTGGGTTAATTAAGCCGACTTAGTCATTTTAAACTTTAAAAATTCATAACTTTCAAAATATCTTTCAAAAATTCACCAAATTGGTTTTGGAGTCTCTCGATATCAGGGAGTTTAAGAAAATTAAAATTTCAATTTTCTAAAAAAGTTGATTTTTAATATTATTTTAATATTTTCAATAATTAAAAAATAATAAAAATCACAAAAACAATAAAATTCACCAAAATGTTATATTTTGAATTTTAATCACTTAGGAACAAGTCCCATATTTTTCCTAGGTCTATTTAGTGAGATATTAATTTTTAAAGCTCTAGGGTAATTTTAAAATTAAAAAAATATATTTTCTAGCATTTTCACCAAAATAATTATAATAAATCAAGAAAAAGTCAGAAGATTGTGAAGTTTGGTTCTCTGGAATCCTTGATATCAGAGAGAATTTTAAAAAATTATAAAATTTATTTTTCAACATTTATTTTATTTTTAAATTAATTAATACTCCAGAACTTAAAATAATTCTAATAAATAAAATATAATTCAAAAAATTACAAAATTTGGTCCAAGTGGTCCTCTAGTCATTAGGAATGTCCCCTAATTTTCTTAAGGACAGAAACTTTCCCTTGGTCATATTATTGAATTTTCCTTGAAAATTTCTATTTTCTACAAAAAATAATTATATAAATAAATTAAATACAGAAAAATCACATTTTCTCCTCTCATGTCTTTATTGACACATAGGTGAAGTCACATAAAAATTTCAAGTTCATTTGAGTTCAATTTAGTGAGTTATGAAATTATTAGGCTTAAAGGGCAAAATGGTAATTAAAATTTTAACCCTTAATTAAAACTTTAGGTTTAATAAAAATTAACAAGTAGAATATTTGATCCTAATCTGATTTGGATGATTGAAATTTAAATAATTGAAGGGTAGAAACCCATTAAGTAATTTAAAATGATTAAACCTTAATTAAATAATTAATTGAATTTGGAAGAATAATAAGATTGGAATTATTAAAATAGGGATATTATTAGGAAGAGATTTATTCTTTAATTTAAAAATCCCTAAATTTAATCATCCCATTAATATTCAACTCTTAATTAAAATGATAACTCAAACTTAAAATATTAAAAGACTTAATCATTAAACTAAAATTAAATCATTAAACTCTTTCGAAAAAAAATTTCAATTAAAATTAAATTAAATTAAATTAAAAATTAAATTAAATTAAGTAAATTAAATTAAAATTAAATTAAATTAAATTAAGATTAAAAGTTAAATTAAATTAAATTAAATTAAATAAATTAAATTAAATTAAATTAAATTAAATTAAAAATTAAACTAAATTAAATTAAGAAATTAAATCAAATAAATTGAATTGAATTAAATTAAATCAAATCAAACTAAATTGAATTAAATTGAATTAAATTAAATTAAATTAAATTAAATTGAATTAAATAACCTCACTTAAGACATGAAGAAATAAATCTAAAATAACTTGAACACTATTCAAAACTTAAATCATTAATTTGAATTTAAATTTGAATCACAAATCATTAAATATCATTTTGCCCTTAGGAGCTTTAGTTATCATAACTCCTAAATAGAACATTAAAATGAAATGCTACTTCACTTATAAGGATATTCGAACATCCTAGATTCACCGAAGCGAGTTAACAAAACTTGAAAACCTCGGACGATCGATTCATTTACACGATTAAATTCATTTGGACTTGAAACAATCCTAGAAATATTGAAAAGATGTTTAAGATTCTTCTTAAGCACTTCCTCAATATGATAGGATATTTATAAGAACAATTGAACTTAATTGTTCTTTGATGAAGAAAATCGTTTTCAAACTAAAAAAACATGAGAACCTAGACGTCATAGGAAATGACTAGCTATAGGGTTAGGAATTTGATAGAAAACCATAAACCTTTCCCTTAGCTTTACCTAGGAACTTGCTTAAATATTCTAATTGTGTTTTAAGTGCAGCTTGGAATGACGGGAAGACCCTCGAGTACGCTTCTATTTTATTGCGGTTTATTCTATTGCAAATGCACTTTATTTTTCTTGCATGATAAACAACGGTTGCATGAAAACCGACACCTTTAGGACGGAAACCAAAGCCGAAACCCATAATTAAATTAAAAGACACTACAAGATAAAATTCACCTCCACGACATTTCAAAATATAAGACAACTCAAAATTTAATCACAAACGGAACACAAAACTACAATTACAACTAAATTAAAACGTCTTGTTGGATGATCGGGAATACCTCGGATGATGTAACCTACGTGTTGCTAACGGGATTTCCACGGTGCTAAATGAAAGTGTGGAACTCATTCGGTTGAGTTTAGCAAATTCATCCGGACTAAGTGAATCCGATAAAAATAATGATGCGGAAGGATGGAGCACGTGGGATCTTAACCGGTGTCGTTATAATCAACTTTAAGATTTGTTTTAATTAAAACACAAAAAAAACACTTGGAAATTAAGACTTCTCTAAACCAGAACACTTCTCTCATCTCTTGATTTATGATTTCTAAAACTAAACTTCTGCAACAACAAGGAGCTCGGAGCATGGTGGGCAGCACGGCCATCGTCGTCAGCAAAACTTGAACCTACTTCAGCAAAACTTTCTTAGAATTAAATAACAAAGTCATAGGACTTCGAGGTAGTTTGCCTAGTGCAACATAAATCCTCGACTCTTCGTTAGGCATTTGCATTGCAAATTAAACCCTAACCGGTCTTAGGATTCCGAGGTAGTCGTCCGATACGACATAAACCCTCATATCTTCTAGGCAATTTGTATGATTCTATCATATAAATATAAGCCCTAATTAATTAAAATTGGCAAGATTAAAACATTAAATAAACATTAGGACTCTCTCAAATTGAAGCCAAATAATAGGATAGTTTGGGAAGTTGTCAAGATTCTTCTTGGATCCTCAGCTTCTCCTACTTTTCTTCCATTGGACTCCTGAAAATAAAAATGTTCTAAATTTGATCCATTCCCTATTGAAATTTCCAAAATTCAATCCTTTGAAAACTTAAACTTTGAAATTCTTGAGAGCAGAATTATTGATTATTATCGAGAGTTTTCTTAGGTGATTCCCTTCACTTAAGATGTAATTAACTATAGGGGCTTGCCCTTATAGGGAACTTTAAGAACCCGAGTAATATAAACCCTGTTTAATAGTTTCATATTAAGCGGGGAATTTGTCGGCTTATAAAATTGGTTCGCGGACCAAACGGATGTCACAAACCTTTCTAGTTTATTTAATCGAAGCCCCATTATCGAGCGAGTGTGTCTATTCTTCGGGATAGATACACGGTTTGTGGTGCGGCGCTCGTTTATATAAACTATTCGGGATGTGAGATCAGTTTGATTTCATATCTTAAAATTTTCAAATTTAAAATTATTTTCAAAATCAAATACTACTTTTCAAATTATTTATTTAAATTAAATTAAAATTCGCCGACAATTTCTGTAGGCGACTCTCTTTTCAAAATAAAACACACAACCTAAAAAATGTGCCGACATACACCAAGGCACCTTTTGGTTTACTATTTAAAGAGAGTCTTAGGAAAGATTAGGGGAGGCTTTAGGAGGCTCTTCCATGCGTTTTGAATGGTACTTCCATTGTTCTTCCACTGCATTTTAAGAATTTTTATTAAGAGTAGGAGTAGAGAGTAGAAAGGAGAAAAGGGTCGGAGAGAAGTCTTATTCTTCCCACTTCTTTTCTTTTTTTTAGTTTAGTTTTTATTGAAGTCTGAAGTCTGTATTCTGAGTCATCGGAGTTGGGAGACTTGCTCTGAGAAGTAGTTTAGTGAAGAGTGAAAGTTTCAGAGGAACTTCCTTAGTCTTGTGGATAGGATTTTCAGATAAGTGTTTACTTTTAATCTTTTATTTGCTTTCGTTTGTTATTTTTCTTATTGTTTTTAAATTTAATCAATGTGTTTTTGTATTTTCTCAATGCATTCTGAGTAGTTTACTTTATCTTTTTCTTTCTTAAATGGAGAAGTAATTAATTTATAAAGAATTGTTGTGGAAAGTATAAGTGTTTAAAAGTTGGAAAAAGTTGTGCAGATTGATTCTAAAAACTTTGTTTACTTCTTAATTTGGCATGTTAAGTTGTAGAATTTCTTGAGATTATGTAAGATCCAATGCGGTATTATCTCATAAAAGTTAGTAAGAATCACATGCAATTATATGGGTGAGAATTGTAGTTCATATAATTAAATGTAATATTAGAAGATATTTTTATAAAAGGGAGTAAAATTAGAGGATTTTAGAGTGACAGACTAAAACCCCCTAATTTGGTTTGAAGTTTTGAGTTTTGTTATGAGAAGTTAGCCCCGGAGTGGTGGGAATCGAGGGAACTCTAGAGTGAGAGACTGGTATCTTCCATGCCTAACCATGTTCAAAATAATAAAAATTTCAAATTAACCTATGTTCTTTATAGAACCAAGTAAGGGTAAAGAATACATTTGCTTCTATCTGTCACAACAAATTTAAATACTTCCACAACAATACTTTAAGAATTATTATTACTTCATAAAAGGAAAGAAAAAGATATTCTAGTTAATAGTATTTTATCCAGTCTTATTAGTTATTATAATTTTAATTTCATTGCTTAACATTTTATTAAGAAAATTTTAAAAGACAAATCAACTTTCGAAACTTTTCAAAATCAAGACATACTTTTTTAAAAACAATTAAAGAAAGTAAAAAGATAATTTTTTTTATTCCTTTAATGATTTTCATATTGTCCCTGTGGGTTCGATATCTCGGGGCTTAATCAGAAAGTCCTATATTACTTGATAAACGATACGTATACTTGCGTAGTATCCCATATTATCAAATCATAATTTTCATACCTAAAATAATCAGCGCATTTACCAGACGGTACCAAGTTTTTGGCACCGTTGCATTTATTGGGGGATC
>JAKZJZ010000661.1:0-41692 GCA_022702705.1 Papilionanthe hookeriana x Papilionanthe teres
ATCGGCACCATTTCCTTTTAAGATTAATACCGAGCCCACCGGTAAAGGAATTTCAACAGGTCCCTGGAATTTTCCATCTCCAACAATCTGAATTTCTGTACCAAACATGATGTTGCATTTGTTGACGAACGAGACGGTACAGAAAGGTCTCTTGAAGTCATGATGGTCAACATGTGGAGGAATACAGTCACCCTCCTTATATATATTTATAATACAACTGTTTGGAATGCAATCGGCGGGGAGCACTCGCCAGGCTACCATCCGTCTGACCATCCATTTTATGAATGATGGTAATGGATCAACTTCATCATGGCGAATTATGCCAGGAGGATTACCTTCTCTGTCTTTAGCGAAATTGTAACAGCACCCATATTGTATGGTAATTCGTCCCTTTCCACGTTTCCATTTTCCGGGTTCGTAGTAAGTTCTTCTTCTTAGGCGTCCAAACTTGTCCCATTTGTTGCTCGAGGATAACACAATCCACAATTTCTCTTTGTTCTCGCTCGGAAAATACGTCGTTGTATAACTCTAAGCCTTCCAATATATTAATGTACTTTCCCCGAGTCTTTGAAGATGTTCAAAATTCGCTTTCTTACTCTTTGATATCTTTCTGGTTCATGTTCGGAATGATTTGCAATCTACGAGGCCTGTCCACGAATCGTAGGATGTATGGCACAACTTCCATATTCTTTTTCCCGATTTCCTTCTTTTGAAGAGTAGGTTTCGATATGCCTTCTCTGGCTTTGGTGGGATTACCTCAACAGGTTGATTTGGAATCTTTTCTTTCAGCACGACTGCCATCCTTTCAAAAACAACCTCATCTTCTCCCTGTTCTTTCATCTGTTCCAACATCTTGTGTATCCGCCGATTCCGGTTCCTTTTCTGAGTGCGGGTGAGGGTTGCCTCACCTTCCAACTGATCATTGGTAGGGATAGCACCAACAAGCTCGCCTTCAGAAGTCATCACCATTGAATTAATCTTGTTGGTTGTAGTGTAGTCTGTTTCAACCTCATTTATTTTCCTCTTCTTTCCGGAAGAACGTTGATCTTTGTTTTTAAATGTTAATATGGGCTTCTGACCACGGAATGCTTCCTGATCTACAATCGTCAGAGCCGAGCTTTCATACTCCAAATTTACTTGTTCAAAGTCCAAATCAAATTCTATAATCGCTCCTCTTCAAGCTTCTCTTTGTTCGTGGCAAAACCAAGTCCATTCTTAAAGACGAAAATCAGCCTTCCTTCGACATTTTCCCGCACAAACACGGGAAAACGGTCGGTATGTCGAGCCGAGCTAAGCAAGAACAATATGTATTAATCGGAATATATTTGTTTTAATTTATATATATATGCGTATATATATATTTCATTTATTTATTTATAAATATAAGGCTTATTATGAAGATTGAAATTCATATGAAAGGAACAAGAATGATGATCAGATTATGTTTTAGAATATATGAATTTTATTATAGATTGAAAAGGAAATTTTATTCAACAATCTTGTTTTAAATTTAAGTTCGGACCCAGTTACAATTGAGGTGTCAGTGCTTCTAAGAACAAGACTTTATTTCTAAAGTTCGCTCTTTTGAAACATCACGACACATAATATTTCTTCAAGTAACGCCCATTAATAGGTGTGCGGCTTATTTTAGGTTTGTGTATTGTATTTTAAAAGGGGGGTCGCCTAACAGAAGTTGTCGGCGAATTTAAATTTTAAATTTGATTTAAATATATATATAATTTAGAAAGTAGTATTTGGCTTTGAAAATAATTTTTAAATTTGAAAGTTTTAAGATATGAGATTAAACCGATCTCACATCCCAAATAGTTTATATAAACGAGCACCGCACCACAAACCGTGTATCTATCCCTAAGGATAGACACACCGCTCGATGGTGGGGCTCGATCAAATAAACCGAAGTTTTGTGACATCCGTTTGGTCCGCGAACCAATTTTATAAGCCGACAAATTCCCCGCTTAATATGAAAGTATCAAACGAGGTTTATATTACTCGGGTTCTTTAAAATTCCCTATAAGGGCAAGCCCCTATAGTTAATTACATCTTAAGTGACGGGAATCACCTAAGAAAACTCTCGATAATAATCAATAACTCGCTTTCAAGAATTTCAAAGTTTAAGGTTTTCAAAGATCGAATTTTGGAATTTCAATAAGGAATGGATCAAATTTTGGAACATTTTGTTTTGTGAATCCAAAGGAAGAAAGGTAGGAGAAATCACTGATTCGAAGTGAACTTCGGTAATTTCCCGACTATCCTATCGTTTGGCTTGAGTTTAGGAAAGTCCTAATACTTATTTAGTATTTCAATCTTGCCAATTTTAATTTAATTAGGACTTATATTTGTATGATAAAATCAAACAAATAGCCTAGAAGATGTGAGGGTTTATTGTCGTATCGGACGACTACCTCGAATCCTAAGACCTGTTAGGGCTTAATTTGCAATGCAAATGCCTAACGAAAAGGTCGAGGATTTATGTTGCACTAGTGCAAACTACCTCGAAGTCCTATGGCTTGGTTATTTAATTCTAGGAAAGTTTTGTCGAAGTAGGTTCAAGTTTTGCTGACGACGATGGCCGTGCTGCCCACCATGCTCCAAGTTCCTTGTTGTTGCAGAGGTTTAGTTTTAGAAATCATGAATCAGGGGATGAGAAAAGTGTTTTGGTTTAGAGAAGTCTTAATTTTCCAAGTGTTCTTGTATTTTGATTAAAACAAATCTTAAAGTTGATTATAACGACACCGGTTAAGATCCCACGGCTCCATCCTTCCGCATCATTATTTTTATCGGATTCACTTAGTCCGTATGAATTTGCTAAACTCAACCGAATGAGTTCCACACTTTCATTTAGACCGTGGAAATCCCGTTAAGCAACACGTAGGTTACATCATCCGAGGTATTCCCGATCATCCAACGAGACGTTTTAATTTAGTTGTAATTGTAGTTTCGTGTTCCGTTTCGTGATTAAATTTCGAGTTGTTTTATATTTTGAAATGTCGTGGCGGTGAATTTTATCTCGCAATGACTTTTAACTTAATTTGGTTTCAGCTTTTAGGACTATCCTAAAGGTGTGGGTTTTCATGCAACCAGTTGTTTTATCATGCAAGAAAAATAAAGTGCATTTGCAAGAAAGTAAATTGCAGGAAAGTAAATCGCAAGAAAGTAAATTGCAATAAAATATAAAAGCGTACCCTGAGGGTCTTCCCGTCATCCCAAGCCGCACTTAAAACACAATTAGAATACTTAAGCAAGTTCCTAGGTAAAGCTAAGGGAAGGGTTATGATTTTCTACCAAATTCCTAATCCTATAGCTAGTCAACTCCTACGACGTCTAGGTTCTTCGTGTTTTTGGTTTAAAGACGATTTTCTTCATCAAAGAACAATTAAGTCCAATCGTTCTTATAAATATCCTATCATATCGAGGAAGTGCTTAAGAAGAATCTTAAACATCTTTTCAATATTTCTAGGATTGTTTTAAGTACAAATGAATTTAATTATATAAATGAATCAATCGTCCGAGGTTTTCAAGTCTTGTTAACTCGCTCAGCTGAACTGTGACATTCGAATATCCTATGAGTGAAGTAACACTTCATTTAATGTTTCATTTAGGAGTTATAATAATCAAAGCTTTCAAGGGTAAATTAGTATTCAAATGATTTGATTTAAGTTAAAGGGTTTAAATTTGGAATAGTTGTTCAAGTTATTTTACATTTATTTTGAATTCTTTATGTCTTAGGTGATGTTATATTTAATTCAACTTAATTTAATCGAGTTTTAATTTAACTTAATTTAATTTAATTTGATTTGATGTTTAATTAATTTGATTTGATTTAATTTAATTTAATTATTTAATTTAATTTAATTTAATTTAATTGTTTAATTTAATTTAATTTAATTTTAATTTAATTTTAATTTAATTATTTAATTTAATTTAATTTAATTGTTTAATTTAATTTAATTTAATTTAATTTAATTTAATTTAATTGATTTAATTTAATCCAATTTAATTTACTTAATTTAATTTAATTTTTAATTTAGTTTTATCTTTAATTTTAATTGAAATTTTTGAAAGAGTTTAATAATTTAATTTTAGTTTAATGATTAAGTCTTTTAATATTTTAAATTTGAGTTATCATTTTAATTAGAAATTGAGTATTAATGAGATGATTAATTTAGGGATTTTTAAATTAAAGAATAAATCTCTTCCTAATAAATATCCCTTATTTTAATGATTCTAATTTTATTATTCTTCCAAATTTAATCCATTATTTAATTAAAGTTTAATCATTTTAAAATTATTTAATGGGTTTCTACCCTTTAATTATTTAAATTTCAATCATCCAAATCAGATTAAGATCAAATATTTTACTTGTTAATTTTTATTAAACCTAAAGTTTTAATTAAGGGTTGAAAGTTTAATTACCATTTTACCCTTTAAGCTTAATAATTTCATAACTCACTAAATTAAACTTAAATGAATTTGAAATTTTTATGTAACTTCACTCATATGTCAATAAAGACATGAGAGGAGAAAATGTGATTTTTCTCGTATTTAATTTATTTATATAATTATTTTTGGTGGAAAATAGAGATTTTCAAGGAAAATTTGATAACATGACCAAAGGAAAGTTTTTGTCCTTAAGAAAATTAGGGGACATTCCTAATGACCAGAGAAGCACTTGGACCAATTTTGGTAATTTTTTGAATTATATTATTTTTATTATAATTATTTTGAGTTTTGGAGTGTTAATTAATTTAAAAATAAAATAAATGTTGAAAAATGGATTTTATATTTTTCAAAAATCTCTCTGATATCAAGAAAACCAGAGAAACAAATTTTGCAATTTTCTGATTTTTCTATGATTTATTATAATTATTTTAGTGAAAATGCTAGAAAATACATTTTTTTAATTTTAAAATTACCTTAAAACTTTAAAATTCAATATCTCACTAAATAGACCTAGGAAAAATGTGGGATTTGTTCCTAAGTGATTAAAATTCAAAATGTGACATTTTGGTGAATTTTATTATTTTTGTGATTTTTATTATTTTTTAATTATTAAAAATATTAAAATATTATTAAAAATCAACTTTTTTAGAAAATTGAAATTTTAATTTTCTTAGGTTCCCCTGATATCGGAGAGGCTCCAAAACCAATTTGGTGAATTTTTTAAAAGTATTTTAAAAGTTATGAATTTTTAAAGTTTAAAATGGCTAAGCGACTTAATCAACCCAATTAGTGGGGCTAACCAAGTCCAATCGACCTCAAATTTTTATGGTGGGTTCCTCTGATCCTAAAGGTCAGTGGAGAATTGATTTCAAGTCAATTTGATGCCTGGTTAACTCTAATTAATTAAAGACCTATTTTGGGTGTTTAAGCCAATTAGGGTTGTTTTAAATGAACTAAGTCAAAACCTATTTTTCCTAGTGTTCTCTCGTCATAAGGAACATCACCAAATTTTCCTAGAATTTATTTCACAACATGCTATTTACTGGAATTAAAATACTCAAAACAGCTGAATCATGAACTTGAAAAATCAAGAACTCCTCATAGGGATGGCCTCCGACTTTGGAAAATTCAGTGAATGTTCCCAAGTTCAGAGGCTTCAAAAGCCCTATGGTCTCATGCCATGGTGAATTGTATGCATGCATGGAGAATTAAAACAATGCAGAGAGTAAATAAATTATAAAAAATAAAATACTTGATGAAATTAAATGATTTCTTTTCCACATTATTCTCCTCTCGTTCACCGAGCAAGAGGGTATTTTTATTTTATTTTTGTGATTTTTCTACACAAAGATATGGATTTTTGAAGTTTAGGGAATTAAATAAATCGTAAAATACCCTATTTATCTACTTATCCACGCGGCGCCGGCGAAACATCGGCAGCTCCGAAGGGGTACGTGTCGCGCCGTGATCGGGCGCCGCCATCCGAGTCGCCAGCCCGGCCCCGCGGTTCTCGCACCGTTTCCTCGGTCCGACGTCATCCGAGCCGTTCGTCCGCGCGTGTATCGAATGGACCGCATCCGTTCATCGTCCCCAAGTGTTCTCACCCGAGAGCCGTCCACACTAAATCCCTAAGATCTCACTCGATTCTCAATGGATTTTTACGTTCTTATACTCTACGGATTCGTCTCGAAGAGACGAACACATCTATACGGCTAACATGCATCGAAACTAAGGCATTTGAAATAGAGAATCTTCGAAGCTCGGGATGAAGAGTTAGCTCATACCTGGCTCGCAGAAGTGTGGCTTCAATCCGAGAGTTGTTGCACCTTCGATCGGGTCCCAAGAAGCTCCGCATGAAGTCTCCCGGTCCCGTGAATCGTCCGGATATGATTTCGACCAAGCCCGATCACAAAGCTTGGAGGTCGGAGCAACCGGGTGGCCCCGAGATGGGGCTTTTGATGGTGGACACCTTCCCTCGGTCCGGTGAAGGTGTAGAGCCAATCAATTCGAGAATCGGCTCACCGTGGAGAAGTGTCCCGGTTTCGGGTGGAATTTCAACTCGAAATCGAGCTTTCGCAGGAGAAATGGCAGGGGAATTTCACCTGGGATCAAGTGCTCTAAGGATGGAGAAGGGTCCGGAACAATTTTGCGCAGTTTTGGCAAGGTTTATGCTTCGCTCCTCTCATGGCCGAGAGGGGTGGAGTTTAAATAGAGAGGGCTGGAGGGCCTCCTGTGGAGAGTTAGGGCTCGGGATCACCGCCTTCGGTGAGGAGAAGATCAGCCCATGGTGACCACTGGGATTGGGCGACCAAGCAAGTGAGAATTTCAATGTCGGCTCACATGCGAGCTCTCGGCCATGGTGTTTTCCGGCGGCCTGGTGGCCGGCCGCCAGCAATGGTCACCATCTTGGTCGATGGGTCGTGGCTGGAGGTTTGTGCAATCAATCGGCAATTGCCATGTGTAAAGGAGTTGGATTCAAATGGAATGGGGATGAGCCTATTTTGGGTCCAAATGGGTCAACCCACCTTTTGGGCTTGGTTCACCTCCCCATGGCCTCGATTTTGGGCCGAGAGGATCGACTGGGTCGCCCAAGAGAGAGTGGTGTGGTCTCTATCCATGCATGAGGTGGCTAAACATGGTTTAGTGTGCGACATGCTTAAGGTAAAAAAGGCTTAATGAAAGATTAGGAAAGGAGCCCCTCCTTTTACCATTAATGGCATGGTCACATGTCAAGCCTCCCATGGCTTCATGTGGCTTGTCAATGGCTTCGCATGGCTTGTCTTCGCTTCGGGAAAGTTGAGTCAATTTCATAAAAATGGGTTTTAAGAAATTTTTGGTAATTTGATGTGAATTTGGATGAAGCTTCATTTGGATTAATTTAATGATGATTTTAGGACTTAGGTAATGGATTTAATTAAATGGATGACAAATGGAGATGTCATGTGGGCTTTAGGGTAGATTTGGGCTTTTGAATTTTCAAGGAAATGGCTTTTAGAAGGGTTTAAGGAAGTGGGCTTTTAAGTTTATGAATGTGTTCATGGATGAAAATTTTTGTAAAAGGTTGGGCCAAATAATTGTTGGGTTTAGCTCATGGATGTGTCATGAGTAACTTGAAGCAAATTTGGGGTAGTTTGGGCTCGAATTGGGTCGATTTGGGTTTATTTGCGTAAATGGGCCAATGTAGATCAAATCGGGCCAACTTGGGCCAATGTTGGGCTAGGGTTGAAATTGATGTAAAATAAATGTTGAGAAATGTTTATAGGAGTGTTTCAAAGAGGTTTCAGCTTTGGTTGGGTTTTGATTTTGAGGTTCGGGCCTATTCGGGTTAGGTTTGGGTTTAGATCGAAATTGGACTTTTTGATTTTCGGGTTGAATTTTAGTGGGGTTTGGGTTCAAATTTTGGGCAAATCATGTTAGGGTTTTGTTTTTGGGAATGTTAAGGAAGATTTAGAAAAGATTTGAGGTTAATTGGAGTTGAATTGGGTGAGTTTGGATTAAGTTTGGGTCATGGGTCTAAATTTGGGCTTTAAGGCCAAAAGTGAGATCGGATCCAAATGTCAATCAAATTGGACTTGGATTTGGTCTAAATTGGTATTGGGAATGTTGAATTGAAGTTTAGAACTGAATTGGACCAAAATCGGGGTCAATCGGGTAGGTTTGGTTTGACATCGGGTTCACTTAGGGTGAATTGGGTCAATTTGGGGGTTTTGACAAAAGTAGGGTAAATTGACAAAATTGGCCCATGGTGTAGTTGGACAAAATGAAATTGGGAATATTTAGGATTTTCTGGAATTTTCTTGGGAATTTTCTGAATTTTTGGATTTTTAGTGCCAAGAAGGGTATTTTGGGTATTTCGAGGGTATCGGGGGTATTTTTGGAATCTTTGGTATTTTTGGGTATGGATGATCAATTTGAATGATGTGGAGATGTTTGGGAATAATTTTGAAGAATTTTAGGTAATTTGGAAATTTTGCAAAAATTCGGGTAATTTCATGCGTTTGCAGGTTAAGCGTGGTGTAGGTCCCGGGGTCAAAATTGAAAATTTGGGAAATTGAAGATCGGGTGAATTTGGTGGAAAGAAATCATTTTGGTTGAGCCATGAAGCCATTTCAAGCCCATATGAGCCATGAAAGGACTCATTCGAGGCATTCACTATGTTGTTCCTAACCCTCTTGACCATGCGGCTTAGGGGTTAAGGACCATCCATGTGAATCACCTACATGAGTCATGAGGTCAAGTTGGGTATGGGTGTGGTTTTAGGAAGTGTGTGGAAATGTAGTGTGTAAGTGTAGTGTATAAGTGTAATGTGTGTAAGTCGCCCCTTCACTGCACTGAGCCACCTGTAGGTAGCCCTAAGGCCAAAGAGTCCTATAGAACTCATCCTTTAAACTTCCATATTTCGATTTCAACCCTCTAGGTGATTAGGGGTCTATAGTCAAGTTTCGTGGAGTTTGCAGGGAGTTTAGAAGTGGTTTAAATTTCTAAAAGGCGGGTCCCAATTCGGTCCTCTAAGATAAGTCAAAGGAAAAGCCTAAGGCTAGATCCTAAGCACTAAAAAGAAGAAGGGAAGACCTCACCAAAAATGAGGTCAACAAATGGACTCTCAATAAAGTGTGGTGAGCCGACGGAGCACACCGCGCGTATTGGTGTCGACCGAAGCGATCAACAAAACCAACACGTATGTCCAAGCGACGAACTTAGGACGAGGCAGAAGAGTTTCTCACGGGAGTGTCAAGTATATCTCCGGAACCGGAGATTCTCGAACTCTCGTCGGGAAAGGAAAAGGAGGTAAATTCCAAATCACATGACTCGGGGAATTTCGATTTAGATTTTATTTTGTTTCAAATTATGTTTTGATGTGTGAGTTTAAATTTTAGTTCGGAGTTTCAATTTAGATCGAAGTTTTCGTCAAAATTAATTTGAGGGATTCGATTTGAAATGAAAATCGGGATTTCGAGGTTTTAGATGTAACATCTCCAACCTCGAAAGAAAATTGAATCGATTAGATTGAATCGTTGCAATGAGAAGATATCTCGTAGCAAAGTGGTGTCGGATGTAAAATCCTTAACCTCAAGAGTTCGATTTTGATGTATTTCATCGCAATAGGGAAAGAATCCTAAAGCAATGCAAGTCTCGATGTAAATTCCTTAACCCAGTGAATTCGATTTCGATGTATTTCAAAGGCAATAAGGAAAGAATCCTAAAGCGATGCAGTCTTCGGATGTAAAATCCTTGACCCAAAAGTTTGAATTTTGATGTATTTCAAAGGCTAACAGAAAAGAATCCTAAAGCAGTCGCTTGATGTAAAATCCTCGACCCAAAAGAGTTTGATTTCGATGTATTTCAAGTGCGATAGGAAAAGAATCCTACAAGGAAGGTATTTCGATGTAAAATCCTCGACCCAAAAGAGTTTGATTTTGATGTACTTCAAAGGCAATAGAAAGAATCCTAAAGAAGGTACTTGGATGTAAAATCCTCGACCCAAAAGTTCGAATTTGATGTATTTCAAAGGCAACAGGAAAAGAATCCTAAAGCAAGGCAATCCTGATGTAAAATCCTCGACCCAAAAGTTTCGAATTTGATGTACTTCAAGGCAATAGGAAAAGAATCCTAAAGCAAAGGCACTTGATGTAAAATCCTCGACCCAAAAGGTTCGAATTCGATGTATTTCAAAGGCAATAGGAAAAGAATCCTAAAGCAATAGCAACTTCGATGTAAAATCCTCGACCCAAAAGAGTTCGAATTTGATGTATTTCAAAGGCAATAGAGAAGAATCCTAAGCAAGGTACTTGGATGTAAAATCCTCGACCCAAAAGTTCGAATTTGATGTACTTCAAAGGCAATAGAAAAGAATCCTAAAGGCAAGTGCTTGGATGTAAAATCCTCGACCCAAAAGTTTGAATTTGAATTTTCGATTGAAATCTGATTTGAGATCTAGAAGATCGGATTTGAGATTTGATAGAGATTTAGAATCGAAAGATTGAATTCGAATTTGATTCAGACTCGGATTCGGGATCCGGAAAGATTGAATTCGAGATTTGGAAGGATGAGTTCGAACTCGATTGAAATTTGATTTAAGGTTTGATTTGAAATTTGGAAGATCAAATTTGAAACTTGATCGGGATGGATTTAGAATTTGATCGAGAATTTGATTTGTGATTTGAAAAGATTGAAATTTGATTTCGAGAGATTTGGAAGCGATGAGAATTCGATTTGGAAGTTTGGAAGGATAAATTTGATTTCGAAGTTTGGAAGGATGGAATTCGAGATTTGTGTCGATTTCGTTTATCTTTTAATGGTTCAAATTTTATTTTATTGTTTATTTAATGTTCATGTGAACTAGGTGTTTGTCATTTTTAGATTTTTTTTTTTTTTAGAAAGTTTTATTTTATTCTCTTTTTTTTTGTTTTATTTCTTCTCGTTCTTTGTTCGAAGTTCATTTAACTTTAATGGCGTTTCCCAATCAATTCGCACAAAAGAGGTGAAGGCCAAAAACGCGACATGGTCACTTTCATTCCAATCATGTCGAAAATACGTCATACAACTCGATCCGGAATATATTTCATACAATCCATGTAGACTCAAAACGGATCGTGTATGATCTTTGCTGATTCATCAAAAGAATCATCCGTCAAAAATCCATGTCCGAATAGAGGTTACATGGTCAATAACATCACCTTCCAAGCCATCCTCGGCAAGGATGCCGACCGGATGTACGTCGGAGGTGTGATATTTCCCATGTAACTCAGCAGCTCGTAAGGCCGGAGGTTCTCTAGCTCCGGTCCGGTTGGAAATGGTAAGGTATTTTGCCGTCGTCCATCCTCCCGAAAGTAACCGAGATTCGCTCCACTCGGCACTCCCGGTATGCAATGCTTTGCGATATCCGCTCCGTTACCTCGCAGCATCATGACGGAACCCACCGGCAAAGGTATCTTTACCGGCCTCTGAACTCACCCGGCCTCGCTTATCCGGAGGTCGCATCCGAACATGATGTTACACTCATTCAGGAAAGAGACCGTGCGTAAAGTGTCCGACGAAGTCGTGGTGATCAATATGCGGGGGTATGCAATCACCCCGTTTGTAGATGTTGATAATGCAACTATTGGGTATGCAATCGCTCGGCGTGCTCCTCCATGTTATCAATCTTTTTACCATTCTCTCGATAACTGATGGCATCGGATCTACTCGCCCATGACGCGAGTATTCCCGTGGGTTTCCTTCCGTCTTCAAGAAAGTCAGTAGCGAAGATCCGCATTGTATCGTGATTCTTCCTTTCCCCGGCATCCATCTCCGGGTTCCGAGTATGTGTTTTCCTCAGCGGCCCGCTCGGCCCATTCTTTTCGTATCCCGGATACAATCCACGATTTGTCGTTGTTCATACTCCGAGAATACGTCGTGTGTGTAGCTCGAGGCCTTCTAGTATGTCGATTCTTCTTCCTTTAATTCTCTCGAAGTATTCGAAAGTTTTCTTTTCAACATTCTCGCATCCTCTCCACTCGTATTCCGGAATGATCCGCGTATGGCGAGGCCTCGTGACATATTGTGGGATATATGGTTCAATCCCTTCACGTTCCCCCGCATACCTCGGCTCCTCGTGGATGATGTCCGTCGGACATCCCCCGGGTCGCTTCCGCAACAAGGTCATGCACATCGGTGGTTCTATCCGGTGGCGTGGTAGCCTTCTTTCTTCCCGATCTTCCGGAGATTTCCCCGGTTCTTTTCGTTATTCTAGGAGCCGGCCTCCTTTCTTCAGTTCCCGGTGAACCGTGTCCTCGAAGTGTACGTACCGGCATAGCAATCGTCTCGTCGCGCCGGTCCGCGCCTAGTTTTGTTAACATCTTACGGATACGGCGATTCTTATTTCTCCGTTGCGCGGTCGCGAGAGTAGCCCTCCGAACTTCTGAATCTCCGCGGCGCGGCGCCGACAAGCCTCGCCCTCCGCCGTAGCTGACTACGGACTTCATTTTCTTATCTTCTTCGGTGTTTGCTTTTCTTTTCTTGTTGTTGGATTGGTGGCTCGGGCCACCCACTTTCATCACCGTCTCGTCCGGCAGCTTCGCTCGTTAACCGGGACCCAGCCACTTTCCTCGTATCGTAGGCTCGCCGGTGCGAAATCCGAGTCAATCTCGATTATCGCTCCATCTTTCACCCTCTTTCATCGAGTGCAAGGCTTACGCCATTCTTAAAGTTCAAGACCAACCGCTCGTTCGACATTTCCCCGCGAAAAGACAAGGAAAAGGATCGTGGTCGTACTAAGAACAAGAACATTAAGAAAATGTTTTTTAAAGATACATTTTTTATTATTCTTATATTTTGAAATTTAACAGAATGAAGTAAGATAAGATGAGGGAAGAGATTTTGATTTGGAGAAGAAAACGAGGAAAACTTTATTATCATGATTTTATTTATTTTAGCACATTTTATTATTTTCGAGTTCGGACCCAACCATAAGTAATTACTTCACCCGTGTTTCTTAGGGATGAAGAATTCATTCCTTCGAAACATCGTGTAGCGTAATATTTTTCAAGTATCGTCCGTCGATCGGAAGCATATGTCGTTCTCCCCGGCAATTCACTAGCCGGTAGAACCTCCCGAGTATACCGCTTCAACCACAAACGGTCCTTCCCAAGTGGGTTCAAATTTTCCTCCTATCTTGCGGTGTGCAAGAATAGTCTCTTGAGAACGAGAACTAAATCACCAACTTTCAAGGTTCTCGGCGACCAGCTTGTCATGGGCTCGAACCATCTTAGCTCGGTATAGTTCTAAATTCGTTGCGCCGCAAGTCTTTTCCCTTCCAAGCTTTCTAATTCTTCGAGTCGTAGTCCGGCGTTTTCTTCTGTCGTGATCTTGTTTGCAACTCGCACTCCGAGTGAAGGAAGTCGAACCTCTAAAGGTAACACCGCCTCGGACCCATACACCGCAGCGTAAGGTGTAGCTTCGAGTAGGAGTTCCGAAGGTCGTCCGCGAGGCCCATAAGGCTTCTAACAATTTCTCGTGCCAATTTCTCTTATTATCGTCCGAGGTTTTCTTTAAGATTCGAACGAGAGTTTTATTAAAAGCCTCGCCGAGACCGTTTGCTTCGGGTAGTAAATTGTCGAGTATCGCCGCCGATTCCGTGTCTCCCGACAAAATTGTTGATTTGTGTGCTTCCGAATGCCGACCCATTATCCGAGATGATCTCGCGCGGCACTCCGAAACGAGTAGACAACTCGGTTCTCGAAAACCGCAAAGACGTGGTGTGCTTTCACTTCTCTAAGCGGAACCGCTGCCGCCCACTCGAAAAGTAATCCGTAGCCGCAAGAATGAAACGATGTCCTTTCGAAGATGGTGGTTCTATCGGACCCACTATATCCGTGCCCCAACATTCAAACGGCCACGACGCAATTGTCGGGTGTAGCACATTCGGAGGTCGGTGCAGAACCACCCGCGCACTCGCATCGATGACAGCCTTCGGCGATTTTCATGCAAGTCGGTCATCATCGAGGGCCGCAGAGACTCTAGTCTTTTAATTTTCATCTTCATTTTTGGACCCGACCGGTGAGCGCCACGCAGTCCCGAATGCACCTCTTAACAATTTCACGGCCTCGACCCGCTTAGCATCTTAGCCACATTCGATCAAAAGACCTTCGTACAATGTGTTGTTTATTAATGCGTAAGATGCAGTTCTTTTCGATCCGATGGCCAGCGACCTATCGTCCGGTAGCTTTCCCGTTTGCAGTGTAGTTCATCAATGGCCGTCGCCAATCTTCCGTGTTTTCCGTCACCGCCGCAACCGATTCTTTTTCTTCTTCTCGATTCGTGTATCATGTCTATGTCAAGCCGCGATAGACCCGACGTCCGCGAACCGACACTTCCATCGATTCATCTTGCAAACATGCAAATTCTTTTGCGAGACGGGCTAAAGCATCCGCTAAAGCATTCTCTTTTCTAGGAATTTCGTAGATCGTCACATTTGAATCCGTTCCAACATACCGTACGACATACCGGAAGTATTGTTCGAGTCTCGCTTTAAAATTCCGTATCGTCCGGCGATCCGTCGAATGATTAACCGTGAATCCCCGTAGATGTCGATGTCCGTTATCCCCATTCGAATAGTTAATTCCAATCCCGTTACGAGGGCTTCGTATTCTCGCTTCGTTGTTCGTACACCGGCTCCGTCAAGTGGTAGGAGTATCTTAACATCCCCGCTCCGTGTTATAAAGATTAGCCCGATTCCCCGCCTTACCGGCACTATCACTCGCGATTCTTCGTCTTCGTGTGCCGAAGATGCTCCGTCGAAATACAATTCCCAACGTCGATCATCGTGGTCTTCTAGGCTCATTATTCGTTCATCCGGCGATCGTCATCGAGAGGAGATTCGGCCGGCAAAGGGTGTGCCGCGAGGAAGTCCGCTAAGACTCGTCCCTTTACGAGCACGCGAGGCACGAAAGTTATATCGAATTGCAATAACATCATCGACTATCCGGCAAGTCCGCTGAAAGTGTTGGACGAGTCATCAAGTATCAGAATGGATTAAACTTCGAAATCAAGTCGACCTTACGAGAAAGCATGTAGTGCCCGAGCTTTCGAGCGGCGAAGATCGTGGCCAAACAATGCTTTTCAATTGCGGGATACCTTACCTCCGTCTGAAGCAAACGACGGCTTAAGTAGTAAAGAGCATTTTCTTTACCCTCATCATCGACCTGGCCAACAGGCTCCGAGGAGTCGTCTAGAGCCGCGGTGTAAAGTATCGCCGGCCTACCCGAGACCGGGGTCGCTAAGACAGGAGGTGTCATTAAATATTGTTTAATGTCTTCGAAGGCCTTCTCGGCATTTCTCTTCCCAAATAAATTTGGCGTCCTTTTTAACTAGTGCCGAGAAAGGCCGACACCTACCCGACAGTGCTCGAGATAAAGCGTCGAAGATATGCCGCCTTCCCTCGAAAAGATCGTAGTTGTTTTAAGGTTCTGGGAGGCGGCATTTCTAAGATGGCTTTAATCTTCTCCGGGTCGATTTCAATTCCACGATGTCGGACAACGAATCCTAAGAATTTCCCGGAGGTGACGCCGAAGGCGCATTTTAAGGGATTCATCTTAAGGTTAAATTGTCTTAATCGTTCGAAAACAATTCTCAAATCATACAGGTGGTTTTCCTTTACTTTGCTTTCGATGACGACATCGTCCACGTAGCACTCGACTTGATTGTGGATGAGATCATCAAAAATTCTCGTCATTGCTCTTCGGTAAGTCGCTCCCGCGTTCTTCGGCTCCGAATGGCATCACCGTGTAAGCAAAATACTCCGATCGGCGTTCGAATGCCGTAAGCTTTTCATCTTCTCGGAGCCATTTTTATCCGGTTGTATCCTCAAGATCCATCCATGAATGAGAATATTTCATGTGTCGAAGCAATATCGATCATCGCCTCGGAATCGCAGAGGAATTCATCTTTCGGACATGCCTCGTTTAAATCTCTCGAAGTCCACACAAATTCCGATCCGACCATTCTTCTTCTCGACCGGCACCACATCAGGCTAACTGTGTCGGGTATTGTTCTTCACGGACAAATTTAGCGTCTATTAGCTTTTTAACTTCGGCCATGACTTGTTGTTCGATTTCCGTACGCATTCTTCCGGGACCTCGTCCGACTCGGAATGTGCAGAGATCCACTCCTAACTTACTGATCGCAACCTCTCGGAGCTAATCCCGGCATTTCATCGTAGCTCCAAGCAAAACAAGCTTTTAAATTCCATTAATAACTTGATTATTTCTTCTGAGTCTTCTTTATCGAGTAAGGAGCTAACAAAGGTAGTCTCAGCTCTTCGCTAGTACTCCAAGTTAACTTCCGTTAACTCATCTATCATAGATTTGATTTCTTCTTCGACTCCGTGAGCGTCTCCAATTTGTGAATCTTCGAGTTCGTCCGTAGTTTCCATGCAGCTTATCGGACTCGCAAGTGACAACCAAGCAAAATTCGCATCGTCAACCGACCCTACCGTGCCGAATCCGAGTCCATACTTCGAATCGGAGGACGACCGAGTTATTCCATAACTTTTCAAAATGTCGTGATCGGCCTTTGTCCATCGTCGAGGTAAGAAACCACGTTGAATTAAATTTCGAACACAGTGGAGAGTACCACTCAAAAGGTAATTCCATTAATTCCGATGAAGTGACATCTTCGAATTGTACATTATTTTCGCCTTTGGAGGAAGAAGCACCACGGTAGAATTCGATCGGCTTAGCACCGTCACTACGTACCTCTTGACCTCCATACCCTCGATCTTATTAGAATGGATCGGAGTTAGGGTCATAGTGATGTACGTAGTGGTTAATCTTCTCGTACATCGATTTGTATTCTTCGTTCTTTTCATCTTCGAGGGAGATCTTGTATCGCGGCTTCTTTCGACTTATTGTTGTCGCTCTTGCTCGATTTCTTTTTCTTCTTCGTAACTATCTTCCCAATCAACATTGATGGTCGGTTTCTTCCGTCCAATCGTCCTAGTGTCTCTACCACCGCCTCGTCCCCCGCCTCGACCTCGGATGCGAGTCGTGGAGAAACCTTCACCATCTCGCCGAAGGGAGCGGTGAGTGATCGTTGGACTAGAACTCGTGTTCTTCGTTGTCCCGAACTTTCTTGCTTCATTTGTTATGGTATCTCCGGAGAAGATTGTTTTCTTTGGCGTGCATAATAAGCCGCATCTTCATGGACTCCAATCTCATGTACTGAGAATGGTCGTAAGTCACCTTCGATGCACCGTTCCCCTCCATCGTAGTACTTCGATGCACCGGTGCAGAGATGATGGTACCATCCTCGTTTTCATGTATCCATGGTCGGCCCAAGAGAGCGTCGAACGACGTTTCGAATCGATTATATGAAATTTCGCGGTTGTCTTCGCTAAGTCACCGGTTTTCATCAGCAGCGTTATCGACCCGAGGGCTCTTTCTCCTTTCCGATTGAATCCTCTTAATAACATTTTGTCGGCCTCGAGCTCACGAGCATCAATTTCCAAGTATGCTAGTGTTCGAAGACTCATTATATCGATCGATGCTCCCGGATCCACCAATACTCCGGAGAGCGTAAACTTCCCAATCAGAATCGAAATGTACAACTGGTCGGTCAGTGATCTCGCCGTCCCAAGTAGTAGGTCATCGTCCGCGAAGGTAACACCTCGTCGTTCCTTTAACGAGCAAACCTCATCTAAGGAATCTCCCGCCATTCGAGCTAAGCAAATTTCCGGATCAAGTAAGGCCTCGATCGAGCTTCTCTCATCTCCTTTCGATAAGATGAGAGCATCGTAAATGCTCGCCGTCCGGTAGTTTCCTAAGACGGGCTAGCACGTCGTAGTCCACTTTGTTCTCCTCGCGTCTCGGCTTCTTCTCGAACGGGTATTTCTTCCGCCGTGGCTGGTTCTTCTGAACAACCACCGCTTTCCTTTGTCTTTTGACCCATTCTCGGAGGTAGAACTTTTCCACTTCTTAGGTCGACTTCGTAATTTCTTCCGAATCTAGTATCGAGTTTGTCGGTGTCTCCTCCCGAATCGGAATGATCGGCTCTTCCGGATTATCTTCCAAATCCGAAGGCTCTAACTCTATCGTAACCGGAGCTCCTCGAAACTCGCGCATAGATCCGTTGCTTCGTCGAACTCTCGTAGCCTCCTCGATGGATGCCTTCTTCGTCATTTTGATCGTCGAGATCTTGTATGATTCGAGAATTGTTGCTGGTATCGAAATCGACGCCCGGATTGTCGCTAATTACGCAATCGTTAGAAACAGTCAAAACGTAGCCAACGCCATCACCCTTATCATTATATGATCCCACCGAAGTGAGCAGATAATCATACAAAATCAGAGGTTCGAGGGATTTCTCCCCCGAATCGGAAACAACTATCCTAGGATAAGCAGCCCCTGGTCTAGCCTTAGGAGTCTCAGCCCTCTTCTTCGTCAATTTTCTTCTTCTCTTCGATTGTCTCCTCGTCGAGGTGGTTCTTCTATCGCAAGTGATAGTGATCGGCCAACAGTGTCTCGAACTCGAATCGAAGCTCGCACCGAAGCGGTTCGGATGTTGTCTAAAATCTTCTTCGAAGATCTCGTCCGTGCGGTAGTCCATCCATCGTCGCCTGCATGTGGATCTATCGGAATGACGGGATCGGCTGAGATAACATCGACTGAACCTCCTTTCCGGGGTTCCTTCATGTACTCCTTCGGATTGTTATATTTCCTTTCCGAAGGTCGTCATCGAGCCAACTTTTCAAGGTAATGCGCTTTCTATCTTGTGCCCAAGCATCCGATGGTAGGGGCAAAAGTCGGGATCACCTTTCTTGTCGACTTCCTCTCGGTCTTTGGCTCGACAAACTGGAAATCCGGAGTTTTCATTAAGCTACGGAACATCTTTGGTATCGCTTCATTCTTGAACTGATATTCTCTCGCTCGAAGCTCCCTCAATGTACGTTGCGGACGAGACGGTTGTTCATACCGCGGAGACGACCGATAGCCGGACCGGGTTGCCGGTAATTTTGTCGTGGTTGTCGCGGCCGTTCTCGTGGTATTTCAGATCGGCTGTTCGCCTTCGTCAACCGCCGCAACGATCCCTGCATTTCTTTTCGAAAGTCTTCACCGGCTTCGCTTGTCCGTCTTGTCGCAAAACTTAATTGCTTCGCCTCTTCTTGCAAGCTTCCGCCTTGCTTAACAACTTCTCAAAAGTCTTAATAGTGAATCCTCGAGGAGAAGTGCTATCGGCCGTGAATGCTTTTAAGCAAGATGCCGATCGCATGTTGTTCTTGCAGCTGTGGTTCACACTTCATGCTTAAGTTTCTCCATCGAAGTATGTAATCCACCAAAGTTTCATTCGGCCTTTGTTTCTCTACCACTAAATCACCTATGAGTGATGTGGTGCCGAGCTCCGCAAATCGCTTAATGAAAAGACTCTCTAGCTCCGAGAATGTCTTCACCGAACCGTCGGCAATCCCGCATACCGCCGAAGGCGATTCCCGACGATCGCTAACGAACCGTCGGAAGAGTAGCGCATCGCTCCCGCCGCATCGCAACAACCGGCACGAAAGTGTGCAACATGCCGTCTGGGGTTCCTGCTCCGTCGAAGGTCTTAAACGGAGGTGGTACGAAGCCTTTCGGCATCGGACAACGTCGAATTCTTCCGGTAAGGTCTACCCGTCCGAATGGATGTCCCGTTCTTCGATCGTGCTGAGGCTTCTCGCACTCCGCCGCTCTACCAAGTTCTCGATATCCTTTTCGTGGATCATACTTCGTGTTGTATCCTTTTTCACCGGTCATCCCCATCGACGGATGTAATCTCCTTTCCTCCGTCTACGATGTGAATGACTTCGGGGGTGTCTCTCTATGTGGTCGTACTTCGACTCCGGAGAGCGGCCGTAGCTACGGCCATCTCTTCCATCCTCTTCGCCATTCGAGCGATCGTGTCGTCCTTTTCCCGAAGCCGTCTCTTCATCGCCCGGCTCCTCTCTTTCGCAGCCGCAGGAGCACCTCGAGAAGCCGATGAAGCTCGTGTCTCAACCATGTCGATTTCTCGCATATTCATCGTCCATGAATTCCGATGAGTCGATCTCATCTCCGAACTTTTCTTCTCTTTCTTTCGCCAACCGTCTGGATGTCGGCTCTCAACTTTTCCATGGCATCTTCTAGCGGAGCTTTCGTGCATCTTCGTGGTTGTCATGCGATGGTTGTCGGGTCCTTTTTTCACGAGTCCCCTTCATCGCAAGAAGCACTTTCTTCGTATTCCAGCCTCCCGGCGAGACTTTCTTTCTCGGCCGTCGTTTCAATCTCAATCGCCCCGTAGTAGGACGCCATACCATCCTTCTAGCAGCAGAAGGTCTAGGACCGATGGTCCATCGGCCAAATGCTCGGAAGGCGGTATCCTCCCTAATCCGTAATCCCGATACTACGACGAGCGGCTAGCCTTCATTCTCTTGCTCGGCTTTTCTATCATGACGGCGGGTTCTACTCGAGGCCCAAGACGGGATTCGACCGGCACCCGCCCTATCCTTCGTAGAATTTCCGACACGGGCGCTTTTCCTTCCTTGCTAACTTTTCTACCAAAGTTTGCAGTCGAGCAAACGACGTAGTTCGATTCTTTTCGCGGCTATCGTCGTAGTATGCGGGCCGTGGTAATGTGGCAAGCAATCTTTCGAACATTCTCCTCATCCTCTCGCGGCGGAGAGGGGATGGAACTCCGCTTCCTCCCAAAAGTGGTATGTAGTCGCAGCAGGTGTATATTCTCGGTAACGTGTATATTCCGGCAACTCGGAATTTCCTCCAGAAGGCAATCTCAGCAGCTTCCGGCTTCCCCGGCGATCCTTCTATTTCTATTTCTTCTTCGGGTCTTCGTCGGCCGAAGGAATCTTCGAACCGGACCCGATTTCGAAGACAAGGTCTTACAGAAGATCCGTACCCTCCACCGTAACAGTGCTTATCATAGCTTCCGGATTCCTTTCCCCTTCGATTCGTGCAAGTCGGGTAGAAGTAAACAACTAGACCGATGGGGGTAGTGAGAATGCTCCTCCCGTGGACAAGCAGATTCCTCCTAGTCGGGACCCTTTGCAGGGAGGAAACTCTCGGGTCGACCTAAGGTCGAACTCGCAGCGTGGCTCCTCAGCCTCAGATACCTCGTTTGTCGCTGCAAAGAGGGAGACGTCGGTGACCTCGACGTTCAGCAGCCAAATCCTCGTCCAAATCGGATGACCCCATTGTCTGGCGACTCATCCTTATGACAGCCGAAGTCCAGATCCGTTGGTGAAGGAGAAAATCGGCTCGGGCTTCCATTTCCGCAAGGTAGATTCCGTTGTCGTCCCAAGTTATGCTTCTTTTCTTCAGTGACGAAAAGAAAGGAATCGAAAAGAGTCCGAACTCATTCTTTGTTCATGTATTTATAAGAAGGAATCATTTGTTAAAAGAATCACTTATTAGAGGGTTTGTTTATTTAGAACGAACGTTCAAAGGTGTAGAGAAGGTAAGGAATCCGATTCGAGTTGAAAGGGAAAGAAAGTCTTAAGCAAGACTTCTCGACTCGAAGGATCATTCCTAAACTAACACCTATCGGGGTCCACCCCACCTCGTAAATGAGGTAAAAGGATCTCGAACCTCTCTCGTTTAGGGGTGTCTAAACAAATGGCTCCTAAATCCGAGAGAATGTCGGCTATACTTGTTCAAGATAGAAATGAACATAGTATTCCAACGGAAAGAAGGGTAGTTTGATCCATTAGGGACATGGATACACTACCGATTTTTGAAAGCGAATTATTTCGATTATAATGGAGAGAGGAATTCTCCTCACGTGAGTCGCTGTAATTTGTGCGCTTATTTTAGGTTTGTGTATCGTATTTTAAAAGGGGGTCGCCTAACGTAAGTTGTCGGCGAATTTAAATTTTAAATTTGATTTAAATATATATATAATTTAGAAAGTAGTATTTGGCTTTGAAAATAATTTTTAAATTTGAAAGTTTTAAGATATGAGATTAAACCGATCTCACATCCCAAATAGTTTATATAAACGAGCACCGCACCACAAACCGTGTATCTATCCCTAAGGATAGTACACACCGCTCGATGGTGGGGCTCGATCAAATAAACTGAAGTTTTGTGACATCCGTTTGGTCCGCGAACCAATTTTATAAGCCGACAAATTCCCCGCTTAATATGAAAGTATCAAACAGGGTTTATATTACTCGGGTTCTTTAAAATTCCCTATAAGGGCAAGCCCCTATAGCTAATTACATCTTAAGTGACGGAATCACCTAAGAAAACTCTCGATAATAATCAATAACTCGCTTTCAAGAATTTCAAAGTTTAAGGTTTTCAAAGATCGAATTTTGAATTTCAATAAGGAATGGATCAAATTTTGGAACATTTTGTTTTGTGAATCCAAAGGAAGAAAGGTAGAGAAATCACCGATTCGAAGTGAACTTCGGTAATTTCCCGACTATCCTATCGTTTCGCTTCGAGTTTAGGAAAGTCCTAATACTTATTTAGTATTTCAATCTCGCCAATTTTAATTTAATTAGGACTTATATTTGTATGATAAAATCAAACAAATAAATTTAGAAGATGCGAGGGTTTATTGTCGTATCTGACGACTACCTCGGAATCCTAAGACCTGACTAGGACTTAATTTGCAATGCAAATGCCTAACGAAAAGGTCGAGGATTTATGTTGCACTGTGCAAACTACCTCGAAGTCCTATGGCTTCGTTATTTAATTCTAGGAAAGTTTTCATGAAGTAGGTTCAAGTTTTGCCGACGACGATGGCCGTGCCGCCCACCATGCTCCAAGTTCCTTGTTGTTGCAGAGGTTTAGTTTTAGAAATCATAAATCGAGAGATGAGAAAAGTGTTTTGGTTTAGAGAAGTCTTAATTTTCCAAGTGTTCTTGTATTTTGATTAAAACAAATCTTAAAGTCGATTATAACGACACCTGCTAAGATCCCACGGTTCCATCCTTCCGCATCATTATTTTTATCGGATTCACTTAGTCCGGATGAATTTGCTAAACTCAACCGAATGAGTTCCACACTTTCATTTAGACCGCTGGAAATCCCGTTAAGCAACACGTAGGTTACATCATCCGAGGTATTCCCGATCATCCAACAAGACGTTTTAATTTAGTTGTAATTGTAGTTTTGTGTTCCGTTTGTGATTAAATTTTGAGTTGTTTTATATTTTGAAATGTCGTGGCGTGAATTTTATCTTGCAATGACTTTTAACTTAATTTGGTTTCAGCTTTAGTGACTATCCTAAAGGTGTGGGTTTTCATGCAACCGTTGTTTTATCATGCAAGAAAAATAAAGTGCATTTCGCAAGAAAGTAAATTGCGTAAGAAAGTAAATCGCAAGAAAGTAAATCGCAATAAAATATAAAAGCGTACCCTGAGGGTCTTCCCGTCATCCCAAGCCGCACTTAAAACACAATTAGAATACTTAAGCAAGTTCCTAGGTAAAGCTAAGGGAAAGGTTATGATTTTCTACCAAATTCCTAATCCTATAGCCTAGTCAACTCCTACGACGTCTGTGTTCTTTCGTGTTTTTGGTTTAAAGACGATTTTCTTCATCAAAGAACAATTAAGTCCAATCGTTCTTATAAATATCCTATCATATCGAGGAAGTGCTTAAGAAGAATCTTAAACATCTTTTCAATATTTCTAGGATTGTTTTAAGTACAAATGAATTTAATTATATAAATGAATCGATCGTCCGAGGTTTTCAAGTCTTCGTTAACTCGTCAGCTGAACTAGACATTCGAATATCCTATGAGTGAAGTAACACTTCATTTAATGTTTCATTTAGGAGTTATAATAATCAAAGCTTTCAAGGGTAAATTAGTATTCAAATGATTCGATTTAAGTTAAAGGGTTTAAATTTGAATAAATGTTCAAGTTATTTTACATTTATTTTTAATTCTTTATGTCTTAAGTGATGTTATATTTAATTCAACTTAATTTAATTCGAGTTTTAATTTAGCTTAATTTAATTTAATTTGATTTCGATGTTTAATTAATTTGATTTGATTTAATTTAATTTAATTATTTAATTTAATTTAATTTAATTTAATTGTTTAATTTAATTTAATTTAATTTTAATTTAATTATTTAATTTAATTATTTAATTTAATTTAATTTAATTGTTTAATTTAATTTAATTTAATTTAATTTAATTTAATTTAATTTGATTTAATTTAATCCAATTTAATTTACTTAATTTAATTTAATTTTTAATTTAGTTTTATCTTTAATTTTAATTGAAATTTTTGAAAGAGTTTAATAATTTAATGTTAGTTTAATGATTAAGTCTTTTAATATTTTAAATTTGAGTTATCATTTTAATTAAAAATTGAGTATTAATGAGATGATTAATTTAGGGATTTTTAAATTAAAGAATAAATCTCTTCCTAATAAATATCCCTTATTTTAATGATTCCAATTTTATTATTCTTCCAAATTTAATCCATTATTTAATTAAAGTTTAATCATTTTAAAATTATTTAATGGGTTTCTACCCTTTAATTATTTAAATTTCAATCATCCAAATCAGATTAAGATCAAATATTTTACTTGTTAATTTTTATTAAACCTAAAGTTTTAATTAAGGGTTGAAAGTTTAATTACCATTTTACCCTTTAAGCTTAATAATTTCATAACTCACTAAATTAAACTTAAATGAATTTGAAATTTTTATGTAACTTCACTCATATGTCAATAAAGACATGAGAGGAGAAAATGTGATTTTTCTGTATTTAATTTATTTATATAATTATTTTTGGTGGAAAATAGAGATTTTCAAGGAAAATTTGATAACATGACCAAAGGAAAGTTTCTGTCCTTAAGAAAATTAGGGGACATTCCTAATGACCAGAGAAGCACTTGGACCAATTTTGGTGATTTTTTGAATTATATTATTTTTATTATAATTATTTTGAGTTTTGGAGTGTTAATTAATTTAAAAATAAAATAAATGTTGAAAAATGGATTTTATATTTTTCAAAAATCTCTCTGATATCAAGGAAACCAGAGAAACAAATTTTGCAATTTTCTGATTTTTTTATGATTTATTATAATTATTTTAGTGAAAATGCTAGAAAATACATTTTTTTAATTTTAAAATTACCCTAGGACTTTAAAATTCAATATCTCACTAAATAGACCTAGGAAAAATGTGGGATTTGTTCCTAAGTGATTAAAATTCAAAATGTGACATTTTGGTGAATTTTATTATTTTTGTGATTTTTATTATTTTTTAATTATTAAAAATATTAAAATATTATTAAAAATCAACTTTTTAGAAAATTGAAATTTTAATTTTCTTAGGTTCCCCTGATATCAGAGAGGCTCCAAAACCAATTTGGTGAATTTTTTAAAAGTATTTTAAAAGTTATGAATTTTTAAAGTTTAAAATGGCTAAGCTGACTTAATCAACCCAATTAGTGGGGCTAACCAAGTCCAATCGACCTCAAATTTTTATGGTGGGTTCCTCTGATCCTAAAGGTCAGTGGAGAATTGATTTCAAGTCAATTTGATGCCTGGTTAACTCTAATTAATTAAAGACCTATTTTGGGTGTTTAAGCCAATTAGTGGTTGTTTTAAATGAACTAAGTCAAAACCTATTTTTCCTAGTGGTTCTCTCGGTCATAAGGAACATCACCAAATTTTCCTAGAATTTATTTCACAACATGCTATTTACTGGAATTAAAATACTCAAAACAGTGAACTCGAACTCGAAAAATCAAGAACTCCTCATAGGATGGCCTCGACTTCGGAAAATTCGTGGAATGTTCCCAAGTTCGTAGGCTTCAAAAGCCCTATGGTCTCATGCCATGGTGAATTGTATGCATGCATGGAGAATTAAAACAATGCAGAGAGTAAATAAATTATAAAAAATAAAATACTTCGATGAAATTAAGTGATTTCTTTTCCACATTATTCTCCTCTCGTTCACCGAGCAAGAGGGTATTTTTATTTTATTTTTGTGATTTTTCTACACAAAGATATGGATTTTTGAAGTTTAGTGAATTAAATAAATCGTAAAATACCCTATTTATCTACTTATCCACGCGGCGCCAGCCGAAACATCTGCAGCCTCCGAAGGGGTACGTGTCGCGCCGTGATCGGGCGCCGCCATCCGAGTCGCCAGCCCGGCCCCGCGGTTCTCGCACCGTTTCTCGGTCCGACGTCATCCGAGCCGTTCGTCCGCGCGTGTATCGAATGGACGCGCATCCGTTCATCGTCCCCAAGTGTTCTCACCCGAGAGCCGTCCACACTAAATCCCTAAGATCTCACTCGATTCTCAATGGATTTTTACGTTCTTATACTCTACGGATTCGTCTCAAGAGACGAACACATCTATACGGCTAACATGCATCGAAACTAAGGCATTTGAAATGAGAATCTTCGAAGCTCCGGATGAAGAGTTAGCTCATACCTTGGCTCGTAGAAGTGTGGCTTCAATCCGAGAGTTGTTGCACCTTCGATCGGGTCCCAAGCAAGCTCCGCATGAAGTCTCCCGGTCCCGTGAATCGTCCGGATATGATTTCGACCAAGCCCGATCACAAAGCTTCGAGGTCGGAGCAACCGGGTGGCCCGGAGATGGGGCTTTTGATGGTGGACACCTTCCCTCGGTCCGGTGAAGGTGTAGAGCCAATCAATTCGAGAATTGGCTCACCGTGGAGAAGTGTCCCGGTTTTCGGCGGAATTTCAACTCCGAAATCGAGCTTTCGGAGGAGAAATGGCAGGGAATTTCACCTGGGATCAAGTGCTCTAAGGATGGAGAATGGTCTCGGAACAATTTTGGCAGCAGTTTTGGCAAGGTTTGTGCTTCGCTCCTCTCATGGCCGAGAGGGGTGGAGTTTAGGTCAGAGAGGGCGGAGGGCCTCCCAGTGGAGAGTTAGGGCTCGGGATCACCGCTTCGGTGAGGAGAAGATCGGCCATGGTGACCACTAGGGATGGGGCACTCAGCAAGTGAGAATTTCAATGTTGGCTCACATGCGAGCTCTCGGCCATGGTGTTTTCCGGCGGCCCGGTGGCCGGCTGCAGCAATGGTCACCATCTTGGTCAGGTGGGTCAGGGCTGGAGGTTTGTGCAATCAATTGACAATTGCCATGTGTAAAGGAGTTGGATTGAAATGGAATGGGGGATGAGCCTATTTTGGGTCCAAATGGGTCAACCCACCTTTTGGGCTTGGTTCACCTCCCCATGGCCTCGATTTTGGGCCGAGAGGATCAGCTGGGTCGCCCAAGAGAGAGTGGTGTGGTCTCTATCCACGATGAGGCGGCTAAACATGGTTTAGTGTGCGACATGCTTAAGGTAAAAAGGCTTAATGATAGATTAGGAAAGGAGCCCCTCCTTTTACCATTAATGGCATGGTCACATGTCAAGCCTCCCATGGCTTCATGTGGCTTGTCAATGGCTTCGCATGGCTTCGTCTTTCGCTTCGGGGAAAGTCGAGTCAATTTCATAAAATCGGTTTTAAGAAATTTTTGGTAATTTGATGGGAATTTGGATGAAGCTTCATTTGGAATAATTTAATGATGATTTTAGGACTTAGGTAATGGATTTAATTAAATGGATGACAAATGGAGATGTCATGTGGGCTTTAGGGTAGATTTGGGCTTTTGAATTTTCAAGGAAATGGGCTTTTGAAGGGTTTAAGGAAGTGGGCTTTTAAGTTTATGAATGTGTTCATGGATGAAAATTTTGTAAAAGGTTGGGCCAAATAATTGTTGGGTTTAGCTCATGGATGTGTCATGAGTAACTTGAAGCAAATTTGGGGTAGTTTGGGCTCGAATTGGGTCGGATTTGGGTTTATTTCGCAAATGGGCCAATGTAGATCAAATTGGGCTAACTTGGGCCAATGTTGGGCTAGGGTTGAAATTGATGTAAAATAAATGTTGAGAAATGTTTATAGGAGTGTTTCAAAGAGGTTTCAGCTTTGGTTGGGTTTTGATTTTGAGGTTTGGGCCTATTTGGGTTAGGTTTCGGGTTTAGATCAAAATTGGACTTTTTGATTTTGGGTTGAATTTTAGTGGGGTTTGGGTTCAAATTTTGGGCAAATCATGTTAGGGTTTTGTTTGTGGGAATGTTAAGGAAGATTTAGAAAAGATTTGAGGTTAATTGGAGTTGAATTGGGTGAGTTTGGGTTAAGTCTGGGTCATGGGTCTAAATTTGGGCTTTAAGGCCAAAAGTGAGATCGGATCCAAATGTCAATCAAATTGGACTTGGATTTGGTCTAAATTGGTATTGGGAATGTTGAATTGAAGTTTAGAACTGAATTGGACCAAAATTGGGGTCAATTGGGTAGGTTTGGTTTGACATCGGGTTCACTTAGGGTTAAAATGGGTCAATTTGGGGTTTTGACAAAAGTAGGGTAAATTGACAAAATTGGCCCATGGTGTAGTTGGACAAAATGAAATTGGGAATATTTAGGATTTTCTGGAATTTTTTGGGAATTTTCTGAATTTTTGGATTTTTAGGCCAAGAAGGGTATTTCTGGGTATTCGGAGGGTATTTGGAGGGTATTGGGGGTATTTTTGGAATCTTTGGTATTTTTGGGTATGGATGATCAATTTGAATGATGTGGAGATGTTTGGGAATAATTTTGAAGAATTTTAGGTAATTTGGAAATTTTGCAAAAATTCGGTAATTTCAAGGTTTTGTGAGGTTAAGCGGTGTAGGGTCCCTGGGTCAAAAATCGAAAATTTGGGAAATCGAAGATCGGGTGAATTTGAGTGGGGTGAAATCATTTTGGTTGAGCCATGAAGCCATTTCAAGCCCATATGAGCCATGAAAGGACTCATTTGAGCATTCACTATGTTGTTCCTAACCCTCTTAGCCAAGGGCTTAGGGGTTAAGGACCATCCATGTGAATCACCTACATGAGTCGAGAGGTCAAGTTGGGTATGGGTGTGGTTTTAGGAGGTGTGTGGAAATGTAGTGTGTAAGTGTAGTGTATAAGTGTAATGTGTGTGTAAGTCAGCCCCTTCACTGCACTGAGCCACCTGTGGGTAGTCCTAAGGCCAAAGAGTCCTATAGAACTCATCCTTTAAACTTCCATATTTGATTTCAACCCTCTAGGTGATTAGGGGTCTATAGTCAAGTTTGTGGAGTTTGCAGGAGTTTAGAAGTGGTTTAAATTTCTAAAAGGCGGGTCCCAATTCTGGTCCTCTAAGATAGTCAAAGGAAAAGCCTAAGGCTAGATCCTAAGCACTAAAAAGAAGAAGGGAAGACCTCACCAAAAATGAGGTCAACAATAGGGAGCATAGGTCTTTCCCTCGATGATCCAACTAACCGGTATGCTCTCCGTAGTAAACTTTCTCCACCACAAATGGACCTTCCCAAATTGGTTCGAACTTTCCACCTATCTTGCGATGTGCAAGGATAGGTCTCTTAAGAACAAGTACAAGGTCACCAACTTTGAAAGTCCTCGGGCGGATCGCTTTATCATGTGCTTCGAATCATTTTAGCTCGATATAATTCCAAATTTTGTTGTGCTAATAGTCGTCTTCCTTCCAAATTTTCCAACTCTTCCGGACGGAGTTTAAGATTTTCTTCAGCAGTAATTTTACCGGCAACGCCACTTCCGAGAGACGGAAGTTGCACTTCTAAAGGAAGAACGGCTTCGGACCCGTACACGAGGGCATAAGAGTAGACCGTGTTGGAGTTCGAGCGTTGTTCGGTAGGCTCCATAAGGCTTCTAATAACCTGCTCGTGCCAATTTCTCTTGTTCTCATTCAAGATTTTCTTTAGAATTTGGACGAGAGTCTTATTAAAAGCCTCGGCCAGCCCGTTCGCTCGAGGATAATATATTGTAGAGTACCGCCAATCTATCCCGTGTCTTCTGACAGAATTATTAATTTTTGTACTCTTGAAAGCGGACCCATTGTCTGAAATTATTCTGTGTGGTACGCCAAAACGATAGACGACCTGATTCTTGAAGAATTGTAACACATGATACGCTTTCACTTCTCCGAGCGGCATGACTTCCGCCCACTTTCGAAAAGTAATCGGTAGTCGCTAAGATAAATCGGTGTCCTTTTCAAGATGGAGGATCTATAGGACCCACTACATCCGTGCCCCAACACTCAAACGCGCCACGACGCGACCGTCGGGTGGAGCACATTGGGGGTCGGTGTAAGACCACTCCATGTATCCGACATCGATGGCAACTTTCGGCGATTTTCATACAATCGATCATCATCGCAGCCGCAGTATCCTAGCCTTTTGATTTTCATTTTCATTTTAGACCCGACCGATGAGCGCCACAAAGTCCCGAATGGACCTCCTTTACAATTTCTGAGCTTCCGTCGTCGTTTAAGCATCTCAGCCCACATTCGATCGAAGGATCTTCGATAAAGAACATTATCAATTAAAGCATATGACGTTGCTCTCTTCTTTATTCGATAAGCCGTCGACTTATCATCCGGTAGTTTCCGTACTCGTAAATATTCTATAAAGAGTTTACGCCAATCTTCTTTGTTTTCAAGAATCGCCGCTTACCGTTTGTTCTTCGTTTAATTTGTTTATCGTATCCGTATCAATTCGAGACAAAACTCGAAGTCCTTGTACTCGTTATTTCAATAGAATCTTCCCGTAGACATGCAAATTCTTTAGCAAGTTTAGCTAGAGCATCCGCAAGAGCATTTTCTCCCTCGGAATTCGTACATGTGTCACATTAGGTATTTGTTCCAACAACTTCATTGTATAACGGTGATATCGTTCCAATCCGGGCTTCAAAATTTTATACTCGCCAACGAACTCCGTTGAATTATTAATCGTGAATCTCCATAAATGTCGATATCGCTTATATCCAGGAGTATTGCCAATTGTAATCCTGTTATCAGAGCTTCATATTCTGCCTCATTGTTCGTACATGGCTCCGTTAAATGATAAGCATATCTCAACATTCCTCGTTCGGTGTAATGAATATCAATCCAATTCCTGCTTTACCGGGTATTACCGTTTGTAGTTCTTTATTCTTTTGTGGCCGAAGAGGCTCCATCAAAATAAAATTCCCAACGTCGAGTATTGGAATTTTCCAAATTCATTATTTGTTCATCTCGGTAGATCGTCATTAAGAAGAGAGTCGGTCGGTAACGGATGCGCCGCAAGAAAATCTGCTAGAATCGTCCCTTTATAGCTCGGCGTAACAAAGGTAATGTCAAATTGCAATAATATCATGGCCCATCTTGCTAACCTTCCGGAAAGCGTCGGTCGAGCTATCAAATATCGCAACGGATTAAACTTTGAAATCAAATCGACCTTGCGAGAGAGCATGTAGTACCGGAGTTTCGAACTCGCGAAAATTAAAGCCGTACAATGCTTCTCGATTGGTGGATACTTTACTTCCGCCGGTATTAGACGACGACTTAAGTAATATGAGAGCATTCTCTTTACCCTCATCATCGACTCCGAGCGCAGAGCTCGAGGAGTCGTCTAAAGCCGCGGTATAAAGTATCAAAGGCTTACCTGGGATCGGGGCAGCTAGTACAGGAGGTGTCATTAGATATTGTTTAATGCTTTCAAATGCATATTGACATTTATCGTCCCAAGTAAACTTGGCATCTTTTGTGGTCAATGCAGAGAAAGGTTGACACCTTCCTGACAAATTAGAAATAAAGCGTCTTAGATATGCCAACTTCCCTTGAAAAGATCGTAATTGCTTTAAGTTCTTAGGGGGTGGCATTTCCAAAATCGCTTTTATTTTCTCTGGATCAATTTCAATCCCACCGGTGACGAACAACAAACCCTAAAAATTTCCCGGAAGTCACACCAAATGCGCACTTCAAAGGGTTCATTTTAAGGTTAAATCGTCGTAACCGTTCAAAAACAATTCTCAAATCGTACGATATGATCTTCTTTCCGTTTACTTTCGATCACCAAATTATCCACATAACATTCCACTCGATCGTGAATGAGATCATCAAAAATTCTGGTCATTGCTCGTTGATATGTCGCTCCCGCATTCTTTAACCCAAAAGGCATTACCGTATAGCAAGAACTCCAATCGGCGTTCGAAAGTCCGTAAACTTTTCATCTTCGGAGCCATCTTGATCTGATTATAACCGGACGACCCATCCATAAAAGAAAAAATGGCATGAGACGATGCGATATCAACCATCAATTCTGGAATAGGAAGTGGAAATTCATCTTTTGGACATGCCTTATTTAAATCCCTGAAGTCTACACAAATTCGGATTTGACTCATTCTTTTTCTTAACCGGTACTATGCTCGGCAAGCCATGTAGGATATTGCTCTTCTCGTGCGAATTTGGCATCTATCGCCTTTTCGACTTCCGTTATGACTTTTTGTTCAATATCCAAGCGCATCCTTCTCGGAGCTTCGCTTAACCGGAACTCGCCGCGAATCTAAACCCAATTTATGTACTGCCACATCTGATGCTAATCCTGGCATCTCATTATAACTCCAAGCAAAGCAATCTTTAAATTCAGTCAACAACTTAATAATGTCTGTAGCTTCTTCTTCATTAAGTAGAGAGCTAATGAAGGTCGGCCTCAGTTCCTCTTCAGTCCCTAAGTTAACCTCTTTCAGCTCATCTACTGTTGATTTAATCTCTTCTTCAAACTCTGGTGGGGCATCATCAATTAGAGAATCTTCATAATTATCCAAAGTCTCCAAACATTTTTCATTTTGTCCATTGGAAACAACAAGGCAAAATTCCACATCATCAACTGGTCCTACAGTGCCGAACCCAAGACCTTGTTTAGAATTGAATGTACGATTGTTATTATTCCAAAGTTTTTCAAAATAATGCGATTGTTCTTTTCGACCATTGTTTGGGTACCATTCCACGCCGTGCAAGATTTCGAACACAATGAGAATACCATTCAACGAGCAATTCCATTAATTCGAAGAAAGATCGTTTTCTAGTTTTACATTAGTTTCGTAACTAGAAGATGCAGAGCCACTCGTGAAACTTTATTGGTTTTCCACCAAGACTATGTACTTCTTTGACCGTCAAACCCTCAATTTTATGAGTATAAATTGGGGTAAGGGCCATAGATTGTACATATCGATTGATTCGATCGTACATTGAACTATGTTCACGCTTTTCTTCATCTTCTAAACTGATTTGGAACTGGGGTCTTCTTTGGTTGATTGTCATTGCAACTTTCTTAATTTTTTCATCTTCAGAACTGTCTTCCAAATCAATGTTGATAACCGGATTCTTCGATTCAACAACCCTATCGTTCCTTTCTTGACCTCGTCCCCGGCCTCGACCTCGGATGCGAGTTTTGGAGAAACTCTCACCCTCTCGTTGTAGAGGGGTGATACGAGATTGTTGAAGTGGCGCTGAAAAATCTTGTCTTTCGTGCGCTTTCGGATTTTCTCGTTCTATTTGCAACAACATCTCGAGATAAAACAAACTTTTCGGAGGAGTGTAGTAAGCGCATCTTCATGAATACCTATTTCATGAATAGAAAACGGTCGTAAATCTCCTTTTATACAATATTCTTGTCCTTCCCGACAAGCACTTTATACATCGATGTAGTGATGAGGGAACCAATCTGTTTTCGTGAATCCAAGGTCGGCCCGTAAGAGCATTAAATGATGTTTCGCAGTCAATGATATGGAATTTTGCAATTGTTGTCAATTCACCGATTCTCAACAAGTAGAGTTATCGATCCCAAAGCTCTTTCTCCTTTTCGTTAAAACCCCTTAACATCATCCTATCACGGTCAACTCGTCTTGCATCAATATCCAAGTATGCTAGTGTTCTCGTGTTCATTATATTAATGGATGCTCCCGGATCCACTAACACTCTAGATAAAGATAAGCATTACCAATGTTGATGTAAATATACAACGGGCGATTATGATCAGCAGTTGCTAAGCAATAAATCATCATCCGTAAAAGTTATCTTTGTCCGTTCCCTCAATGTACAAACCTCATCCAAGGAATCACCAGTGAGCCGAGCCAAACGGATGTCCGGATCAAGCAAAGCTTTCACCGAGCTTCTCTCATCTCCTTTCGATAAGATCGTAGCATCGTATATACTCAACTTCGCTGGTAACTTCCTAAGATGTGCTAATACATTATAATCCACTTTACTGTTTGGCTTTTCATTTTATTTTTGAACAAGCACTTCATCAATTGGTGGAGCCGGATCATCTATTTGCTTTCCTTTATCCTTCGGACCCACTCTCGGGGGTAATATCTTTCCACTTCTCAAATTTATTTCTGTTATCTCTTCCGAGTCCGGAATTAATTCGAAGTTGTAACCTCGGGAATTGGAGTAGCTGACTCTTTCAAGACCTCTTCTGAATCAGAAAATTCTAGCTCTATTGCAATTGGTGATCCTTGAAACTCTAGAATAAATGTTTCATCTTCCATCCAACAACTGTCATTATCTATATCTCTTTCTGGATCATCATTGCACATATCAGTGTTCTGTACGATTTGAGAATTGTTATCATGATTGAAATTAATATCAGAATTAGGTTGGTTATTGTCAACCACATCACCAACAGAAACAGCCAAAACGTAGCCGAAATCAAATTCCATAGTATTACGTGCTCCTGGTGGAGCGAAGAAGAAATCATACAAAGTCAACGGTTTGAGAGATTTCTCTCCCAAATCCGTAACAACTAATCTCGGACCAACAACTCTTATCTTCGAGCCGACTTTTCAATCTTATCTTCCATAACTTGCTCATTCTTCTCTTGAGATTTATCTTCTCGCTCCAACCAATAACACCGGTTCAACGAGCTCGGATCTCGAATTACAGCTTGTGTTGAAGCATTCGGAACTCGATTCAATATTTTCTTTGAAGATTTAGTCCATACCGTACTCCACCCATCATCGGCTGTATATGGATCAATTGAACAATAGGATCGACCGAGATTGTATTGATTGAACCTTTTTCAGGTTCTCTCATATACTCTTTCGGGATCGTTATGTTCCCTTTCATGAGATTATTCTCCAACCAGTTCTTGAAAACAAAGAAGTTCTCTACAGTATGTCCGATCATTCTGTGGTATGGGCAATATAGCGGATGATCCTTCTTATCAACCTCTTCAGGTTTCTTAGGTTCGGGCAGTTTGAATTCCGCTTTCTTAACCAAATTCCGAAACATCTTGCCGACTGCTTCATCTTTGAAAGAATATACCCTACTTAATCGTTCTGCTAAAGACAAAGTTGGTCTCTCGTTCATTGGAGGTCTCGTTGTGAAGACCGTGAATTATACTCGTCGAAGAGATCGATGAGTCCGTCGAGGTTGTTCGTCTTTATTTGTATCGGTTGTTTGCCTTTATCAATAGTTGCGACAGTCACAGATTTCTTTTCAAAAGCTTTCATTGGTTTCTGTTTCTTGGTCTTTTCAATAAAACCAAGTTGTTTTGCTTCTTCTTGTAGACTTGCAGCTTTACTGAGCAATTTCTCAAATTTCTTGATCGTAAAACCTTTAAGGAGGAATGCCACCGATCCATGAATACTCTTCAATAAAATTTCAATTGCGTGTTGTTCTTGGAGCTGAGGTTCGCACTTCATGCTCAGATTCCTCCATCGTAGAATGTATTCCACCAATGTTTCGTCCGGTTTTTGTTTCTCAACCACAAGATCACCAACGGTGATATGGTGTTGAGCTCCAGCAAACCGTTTAACGAAAAGATTTTCTATTTCTGCGAAAGTCTTGACCGATCCATTCGGTAATTCAGCATACCAATCAAATGCAACACCTGAGAGGCTACTCACAAATTGTCGGAACAATAGTGCATCATTTCCTCCTCGCATTACAACAACCGGCCCGAAAATGCGCGACATGTTGTCGTGGATTTCTCGTTCCGTCAAAAGTTTTAAACGAAGGTGGTACGAAGCTTTTGGGGTATTGAACGGCATCGAATTCTTCGGGATAAGGTCTACCCTTCGAATTAACGATCCTCCTTTAGATTGTGCCAAGGCTTCTCTCACCCGTTGTTCTATTAAACTTTTGATATCCTTTTTCGGCATGAGTAATGGAACGAAATTTTTCATAGGTCGCTCTTCATTATTATTGGAAGATTCTTTATTATTATCGTGAATCTGGATTATTTCCGGTTAATTTATCTCAGACAGGAACCACTATCGGAGTCCGAGGTCGACTTTGTAAAGTCATAATTGCAACCATCATTTCTTCCATCTTTCTTTCCAACCGTTCAATTATTTCATCTTTATCTCGAATAACTCCCCGTAATGTTTCAATAATATTCCCTTCAAATTGGTCATCGGGGCTTCTCGTATATTTGAAAATGCTCCGGTTTCGACCATATTTATTTCGAGCAAAATCTTCATCCATGTAATCCGTCAAATCTTCCTCATCGTTCGATTCTTCTTTCCTTTCCTTAGATAACTCGTCGAATGTCTTCTCTCAACCTTTCCAATTTAACTTCAATTAAATTCACTTTATCTGTTGAATCCACATGGGGTGTCTGACAACTAACCCCTTATGCAGCAGCCTTCCGAGTACCAATTATCCTCTCGGGACTAGAATCATTCTTCTTGTAATCGACTTTGGGCTTCTCCAGTGTATTGGTTCGATAGCCTTAGGTTGCCACACCATTTTCTTTAGCGTTGGTGCTTTAAAATCAAATGGTTTATTAAAAGCACTAACACATCTAGAAGTGGTGTGCTCCCTAGTCTGAGAACCAGATACTATAGTAGACAACCCTTTATCGTTCCTCAGAGTCTCCTTTCGAACAAAACTTCCCGTGATCCAATCAAGGAACTATCCTCGGTCCAAGACGAGATTTTGCAGGTCTGGCGTCCCGCGACTTTCTGATGGGTGGTGAAGATATGATCCGTAGATGTAACTACACGTTTCCCGTACGTAACTTAGCGAAACACTGGGTCAGTAACGTCTCTCGTCGACCTCATTTTCGATGAGGTCTTCCCTTCTTCTTTTTAGTGCTTAGGATCTAGCCTTAGGCTTTTCCTTCGACTATCTTAGAGGACTAGAATTGGGACCCGCCTTTTAGAAATTCAAACCACTTCTAAACTCCCCGCAAACTCCACAAACTCGACTATAGACCCCTAATCACCTAGAGGGTTGAAATCAAATATGGAAGTTTAAAGGATGAGTTCCTATAGATTCTTGCGCCTTAGGATCGCCCGGCGGCCTGGTCCAGTGAAGGGCCGACATACATTACACTTACACACTACATTTCCACACACTTCCTAAAACCACACCCATACCCAACTTGACCTCCCGACTCATGTAGGTGATTCACATGGATGGTCCTTAACCCCTAAGCCTCTGGCCACAGGGTTAGGAACAACATAGATGAATGCCTCAAATGAGTCCTTTCATGGCTCATATGGGCTTGAAATGGCTTCATGGCTCAACCAAAATGATTTCACCCCACTCAAATTCACCCAATCTTCAATTTCCCAAATTTTCAATTTTTTGACCCCTGGACCCTACACCTACTAAACCTACCCAAAACCTCAAATTACTCCAAATTTTTGCAAAATTTCCAAATTACCTAAAATTTTCCAAAATCAATCCCAAACACCTCCACATCACTCAAATTGATCATCCATACCCAAAAATACCAAAAATTCCAAGAAAACCTCCCAATACCCTCCAAATACCCAAAATACCCTTCTTGGCCTAAAAATCCAAAAATTCAGAAAATTCCCAAAAAATTCCAGAAAATCCCAAATATTCCCAATTTCATTTTGTCCAACTACACCATGGGCCAATTTTGTCAATTTACCCTACTTTTGTCAAAACCCCCAAATCGACCCATTTTAACCCAAAGTGAATCCAATGTTAAACCAAACCTACCCAATTGACCCCAATTTTGGTCCAATTCAATTCTAAACTTCGATTCAACATTCCCAATACCAATTTAGACCAAATCCAAGTCCAATTTGATTGACATTTGGATCCAATTTCACTTTGGGCCTTAAAGCCCAAATTTGGACCCATGACCCAAACTTAGCCCAAACTAACCCAATTCAACTCCAATTAACCCCAAATCTTTTCTAAACCTTCCTTAACATCCTCATAAACAAAACACTAACATGATTTGCCCAAGATTTTGACCCAAACCCCACTCAAATTCAACCCAAAATCAAAAAGCCCAATTTCGACCTAAACCCAAATCTAACCCAAATAGGCCCAAACCTCAAAATTAAAACCCAACCAAAGCCAAAACCTCTTTGAAACACTCCCATAAACATTTCTTAATATTTATTTTACATCAATTTCAACCCTAGCCCAACATTGGCCCAAGTTAGCCCAATTTGACCTACATCGGCCCATTTACCAAATAAACCCAAATTCAACCCAATTCAAACCCAAACCACCTTAAATCTATTTCAAATTATTCATGAAACATCCCTAAACCAAAACCAACAACTATTTGGCCCAAACTTCTACAAAAATTCCCATCCATGAACACATCCTTAAACTTAAAAGCCCACTTCCCTTAAACCTTCTTAAAAGCCCATTTCCTTCAAAATTCAAAAGCCCAAATCTACCCTAAAGCCCACATGACATCTCCATTTGTCATCCATTTAATTAAATCCATTACCTAAGTCCTAAAATCATCATTGAATTATCCCAAATGAAGCTTCATCCAAATTCCCATCAAATTACCAAAAAATTTCTTAAAACCCTTTTCATGAAACAAATCAACCTTTTCCCAAGCCAAATGAAGCCATGAACAAGCCATTCTCAAGCCACATGAAGCCATGAGGGCTTTGACTTGTCATTAGTCCATTTATGGCAAGAAGAGGGGGTTCTTTCTTAAACCTCCTTTAACCCTTTTTACCTTAATCATGTCACACACTAAACCATGTTTAGCCACCTCATCATGGATGGAGACTTCACCACTCCTTCTAAGCCGACCTAAATGATTCCCTCTCGCTCAAAATCGCAGCTTGGAAGGGTGCACCAAGCCCAAAATGGTGGGTTGACCCAAACCAAGCCAAAGTGAGCCTTCTCCCATTCCATTTAAATCAAACTCCTTTACACATGTCAAACCTCAATCGCCTACACTAAACCCCGACTACGACCCACCCGACCAAGATGGTGACCATTGCCGGCCGGCCGGCCACCGTGCCGCCGGAAAACACCATGGCCGAGAGCTCACATGTGAGCCAACATTGAAATTCTCACTTCGCCGAGCCGCCCCATGCCCAGGTGGTCACCATGGCCGATCTTCTCCTCACCGCAGCAAGCTCGATCCCAAGCCCTAACTCCCTCTCGAGAGGCCTTCCACCCTCTCCTATTTAAACTCCACCCCTCTCGGCCATGAGAGGAGCCGAAACAAAAACCTTAAGGAAACTCGCCAAAATCACTCCGCATCACTCTCTACACATAGAGCACCCGATCCCCACCGAATTCCAGCCCCAATTCCTTCTAGCGAGCCCAATTTCGAGCTCAAACTTTAGCCCAAAAACCGAGGACACTTCTCCACAGCTGAGCCAATTCCCAAATTGATCGGCTCTACACCTTCACTCGTACCGAGGGAAGGTGTCCACCACCAAAAGCCCCATCTCCGGAGCCACCCAGCTTGCTCAGCCCTCCAAGCTTTGTGATCTGGGCTTGGTCGAAATCATATCCGGACAATTCACTGCACCGAGAGACTTCATCCGGAGCTCGCGGGACCCAATCGAAGGTGCAACAACTCTCGGATCGAAGCCACACTTCTCCGAGCCAAGGTATGAGCTAACTCTCCATCCCGAGCTTCCGGAGATTCTTCATTTCGAATGCCTTAGTTCCAATGCATGTTAACCGTATAGATATGTTCGTCTCTTCGAGACGAATCCATGTAGTATAAGAACATGAAAATCCATCGAGAATCGAGCGAGATCTGTAGGGATTTAGTGTGGACGCGCCCTCGGGTGAGAACACTTGGGGACGATGAACGGATGCCGTCCATTCAATACACGCGCGCACGGACGGCCAGGATTGCGTCGGACCGAGAGACGGTACGAGAACCGCGGGGCCCGGCCGCCGACTCAGGTGGCGGCGTCGAATGGGAGCGCGACGCGCGTGCGTTCGGAGTCGCCGAGGTTTCGCTGGCGCCGCGTGGATAAATAGAAAATTAGGGTATTTTCTTATTTATTTAATTCCCTAAACTTCAAAAATCCATATCTTTGTGTAGAAAAATCACAAAAATAAAATAAAAATACCCACTTGCTCAGTGAACAGAGGAGAATAATGTGGAAAAGAAATCATTTAATTTCATTAAGTATTTCATTTTTTATAATTTATTTACTCTCTGCATACATTTAATTCTCCATGCATGTATACAATTCACCATGGCATGAGACCATAGGAGCTTTGAAGCCTCCGAACTCGGGAACATTCCCTGAATTTTCCAAGGTCGAGGCCATCTCTCGTGAAAAGTTATTTATTTTTCAAATGCATATTGCTGTTTTGAGTATTTTAATTCCAAAAATTAGCATGTTGTGAAATAAATTCTAGAAATATTTGGTGATGTTCCTTATGACCAGAGAACTCTAGGAAAAATAGGACTTGAGTTAATTCACTCGCATTAACCCTAATCGGCTTAAACACCCAAAATAGGTCTTTAATTAATTAGAGTAAACCAGGTATCAAATTGACTTGAAATCAATTCTCCACTGACCTTTAGGATCAGAGGAATCCACCATAAAAATTTGAAGTCAATTGGACTTGGTTAGCCCCACTAATCGGGTTGATTAAGTCACTTAGCCATTTTAAACTTTAAAAATTCATAACTTTTAAAATACTTTTCAAAAATTCACCAAATTGGTTTTGGAGCCTCTCTGATATCAGGGGAACCTAAGAAAATTAAAATGTCAATTTTCTAAAAAAGTTGATTTTTAATAATATTTTAATATTTTTAATAATTAAAAAATAATAAAAATCACAAAAATAATAAAATTCACGAAAATGTCACATTTTGAATTTTAATCACTTAGGAACAAATCCCACATTTTTCCTAGGTCTATTTAGTGAGATATTGAATTTTAAAGCCCTAGGGTAATTTTAAAATTAAAAAAAAATGTATTTTCTAGCATTTTCACTAAAATAATTATTATAAATCATAGAAAAATCAGAAAATTGCAAAATTTGATTCTCTGGTTTCCTTGATATCAGAGAGATTTTTGAAAAATATAAAATTCATTTTTCAACATTTATTTTATTTTTAAATTAATTAACACTCCAAAACTCAAAATAATTATAATAAAAATAATATAATTCAAAAAATCACCAAAATTGGTCCAAGTGCTTCTCTGGTCATTAGGAATGTCCCCTAATTTTCTTAAGGACAGAAACTTTCCCTTGGTCATGTTATCAAATTTTCCTTGAAAATCTCTATTTTCCACCAAAAATAATTATATAAATAAATTAAATACAGAAAAATCACATTTTCTCCTCTCATGTCTTTATTGACATATGAGTGAAGTCACATAAAAATTTCAAGTTCATTTGAGTTCAATTTAGTGAGTTATGAAATTATTAAGCTTAAAGGGTAAAATGGTAATTAAAATCTTTAATCCTTAATTAAAACTTTAGGTTTAATAAAAAGTCAACAAGTAAAATATTTGATCTTAATCTGATTTGGATGATTGAAATTTAAATAATTAAAGGGTAGAAACCCATTAAATAATTTTAAAATGATTAAACCTTAATTAAATAATAGATTAAATTTGGAAGAATAATAAAATCGGAATTATTAAAATAAGGGATCTTTATTAGGAAGAGATTTATTCTTTAATTTAAAAATCCCTAAATTAATTATATCAACTAA
>JAKZJZ010000662.1:0-41574 GCA_022702705.1 Papilionanthe hookeriana x Papilionanthe teres
GCTTCGTACCACCTCTCGTTTAAGACCTTCGACTGGAACCGGAACCCCCGACGAGCATGTTGCACACTTTCGTGCCGGTTGTTGCAATGCCGGCGGGAGCGATGCGCTACTCTTCCGACGCGCTCGTTGCGCATCCGTCGAGAATCGCCTTCGACCGGTATGCGGATTACCCAACGGATCCGTGAAAGACATTCTCGTAGCTAGAGAGCCTCTTCATTAAGCGATTTGCCGGAGCTCGCACACCACATCACTATAGTGTGATTTAGTGGTAGAGAAACAAAGGCCGAATGAAACTCTAGTGGATTACATACTTCGATGGAGAAATTTAAGTATGAAGTGTGAACCACAACCGCAAGAACAACATGCAGTCGGCATCTTGCTTAAAAGCATTCACGGCCCGATAAAGACTTCTCCTCAAGGGATTCACTATTAAGACTTTTGAGAAGTTGTTAAGCAAGGCCGGAAGCTTGCAAGAAGAGGCGAAGCAATCAAGTTTTGCCGACAAGACGACAAGCGAAGCCGGTGAAGACTTTCGAAAAGAAATCCGGGGTCGTTGCAGCTAGTCTGACAAAGGCAAACAACCGATGCAAATACCACCGTAACGGCCGCAAGAACCACAACAAAATTACCAAGCAACCCCGGTCCAGCTATCGATCGTCTCCGCAGATATGAACAACCGTCTCGTCCGCAACGTACATCGAGGAGCTTCGAGCGAGCAGAATATCCGTTCAAAAATGAAGCAAGTACTAAAGATGTTCCGTAGCTTAATGAAAACTCCGCATTTCCAACTGCCGAGCCCAAAAGACCGCAGGAAGTCAACAAGAAAGGTGATCCCAACTTTTGCCCCTACCATCTGGATGCTTGGGCACAAGATGAAGACCGCATTACCTTCAAAAGTCGGCTCAACGACAACCTTCTGAAAGGAAATATAACAATCCCGAAGGAGTACATGAAGGAACCCCGTAAAGGAGGTTCCGTCAATGTTATCTCAACCGATCCCGTCATCCCGATGCATCCCTATGCAACCGACGATGGATGGACTACCGCTCGGACGAGATCTTCGAAGAAGATTTTAGACAACATCCGAACCGCTTCGGTGCGAGCTTCAATTCGTAGTTCGAGACCCGTTAGCCGGTATTATCACTCGCGATGAAGAACCACCTCGACAGAGACAATCGAAGAGAAGAAGAAAATCGACGAAGAAGAGGGGACCGAGATTCCTAAGGCTGGACTAGGGGCCGCTTATCCTGAGATAGTTGTTTCGATTCGGGGAGAAATCCCTCGAACCTCCGATTTTGTATGATTATCTCGCTCACTTCGGTGGGATCATATAATGATAAGGGTGATGGCGTTGGCTACGTTTTCGACCGTTTCTAACGATTACGTAACTAGCGACAATCCGGGCGTCGATTTCGATACCAACAACAATTCTCAAATCATACATGATCTCGACGATCAAAATGACGAAGAAGGCATCCATCAAGGAGGCTACGAGAGTTCAACAAGCAACGGATCTATCTCGCGAGTTTCGAGGAGCTCCAGCATAATAGAGTTAGAGCCTTCGGATTTGGAAGATAATCCGGAAGAGCTAGTCATTCCGATTCGGGAGGAGACACCGACAAACTCAATACTAGATTCGAAGAAATTACGAAGTCAACCTAAGAAGTGGAAAAGTTCTACCTCCAAGAATGGGTCCAAAAGACAAAGGAAAGCGTGTGGTTGTTCAAGAAGAACCAACCCCAGAGAAGACATACCCATTCGAGAAGAAGCCGAGACGCAGGAGAACAAAGTGACTACAACGTGCTAGCCCATCTTAGGAAACTACCGGCCAAACCGAGCATTTACGATGCTCTCATCTTATCAAAGGAGATGAGAGAAGCTCGATCAAGGCCTTACTTGATCCGGAAATTTGCTAATCTCAAATGGCCGTGAGATTCCTTAGATGAGGTTTGCTCGTTAAAGGAACAGACGAGGTGTCACCTTCACGTACAATGACCTACTACTTGGGACGACAGATCACAACCGACCGTTGTACATTTCGGCTACAATCGGGAAGTTTACGCTCTCCGCAGTATTGGTGGATCCGAGAGCATCAATCAATATAATGAGTCTTCGAACACTAAGCATACTTGGAAATCGATGCTCGTGAGCTCGAGGCCGACAAAATGTTATTAAGAGGATTCAACCGTAAAGGAGAAAGAGCCCTCGGGTCAATAACGCTACCGATGAAGACCGGTGATTTAGCAAAGACAACCGCAAAATTTCATATAATCGATTCGTAAACGTCGTTCAACGCTCTACTGGGCCGACCATGGATACATGAAAACAGGATGGTACCATCATCTCTCGCATCAGTGCATCAAATATTACGATGGAGGGGAACAGATGCATCAAAGGAGACTTACAACCATTCTCCGTACATGAAATTGGAATCCATGAAGATGCAGCTTATTATGCACCGCCAAAGAAAACAATCTTCTCAAGAGATACCATAACAAATGAAGCAAAGAAAGTTCGAGACAACGAAGAACTCCGAAGTTCTAGTCCAATCGCTCACTCACCACTCCCTTCCGGCGAGATGGTGAAGGTTTCTCCACAACTCGCATCCGAGGTCGAGGCCGGGGACGAGGCCGTGGTAGAGACACTCAGGACAATCGGACGAAGAAACCAACCATCAATGTTGATTGGGAAGATAGTTCGAAGAGGAAAAAGAAATCAAGCAAGAAGCAGCAACAATAAGTCGAAAGAAGCCGCAATACAAGATCTCCCTCGAAGATGAAAAGAACGAAGAATACAAATCAATGTACGAGAAGATTAACCACTACGTACATACTATGACCCTAACTCCGATCCATTCTAATAAGATCGAGGGTATGGAGGTCAAAGAGGTACGTAGTGACGGTGCAAAGCCGATCAAATTCTACCGTGGTGCTTCTTCCTCCAAAACCGAAAATAATGTACAATTCGAAGATGTCACTTCATCGAATTAATGGAATTACCTTTTGAGTGGTACTCTCCCGTGTTCAAAATTTAATTCAACGTGGTTTCTTACCTCGACAATGGACAAAAGGCCAATCACAACATTTTGAAAAGTTATGGAATAACTCCCGCCGTCCTCCCAATTCAAAGTATGGACTCGGATTCGGCACGATAGGGTCGGCTCGACGATACCGAATTTTGCTTGGTTGTCACTTGCAAGTCCAATGAAAACCGCATGGAAACTACGAGACGAACTCGAAGATTTACAAATCGGAGACGCTCCACCGAATTCGAAGAAGAAATTAAATCCACAATAGATGAGTTAATGGAAGTTAACTTAGGTACTAGCGAAGAGCCTAGACCTACCTTTGTTAGCTCCTTACTCAACAAAGAAGACTCCGAAGAAATAATCAAATTGTTAATGGAATTTAAAGACTGTTTTGCTTGGAGCTACGATGAAATGCCAGGATTAGCCCCGTAGGTCGCAGTCCATAAGCTAGGAGTGGATCCTACTGCTCCGGCCGGACAAGGTCCCGTAAGAATGCGTCTGGAAATCGAACAACAAGTCATAGCCGAAGTTAAAAAGCTAATAGACGCTAAATTTGTCCGTGAAGAACAATACCCGACCCGGCTAGCCAACGTAGTGCCGACCGAAAGAAGAATGGTCGATCGGAATCTGTGTGGACTTCGCAGATTTAAACAAGGCATGTCCAAAAGATGAATTCCTCTACCGATTCCGGAATCGATGATCGATATTGCTTCGACACATGAAATATTCTCATTCATGGATGGATCTTCAGATACAACCAGATAAAAATGGCTCCGTAAGATGAAAAGCTTACAAGCATTCGAACGCCGATCGGAGTATTTTGCTACACGGTGATGCCATTCGGACCGAAGAACGCAGGAGCAACTTACCAAAGAGCAATGACAAGAATTTTTGATGATCTCATCCACAATCAAGTCGAGTGCTACGTGGACGATGTCGTCATCAAAAGCAAAGTAAAGGAAAACCAACTCGTATGATTCGAGAATTGTTTTCGAACGATTAAGACAATTTAACCTTAAGATGAATCCCTTAAAATGCGCCTTCGGCGTCACCTCCGGAAATTCTTAGGATTCGTTGTCCGACATCGTGGAATTGAAATCGACCCGGAGAAGATTAAAGCCATCTTAGAAATGCCGCCTCCCAAAACCTTAAAACAACTACGATCTTTTCAAGGGAAGCCGGCATATCTTCGACGCTTTATCTCAAACCCGTCGTGTAGGTGTCGACCTTTCTCGCACTAGTTAAAAAGGACGCCAAATTTATTTGGGAAGAGAAATGCCGTAAGGCCTTCGAAGACATTAAACAATATTTAATGACACCTCCCGTCTTAGCAGCCCCCGGCCTCGTGTAGACCGTCGATACTTTACACCGCGGCTCTAGACGACTCTCTCGGAGCCCCGTTAGCCTGATGTCAATGATGAGGGTAAAGAAAATGCTCTTTACTACTTAAGCCGTCGTTTACTCCCGACGGAAGTAAGGTATCCCGCAATTGAAAAGCATTGTTTGGCCCCGATCTTCGCCGCTCAAAAGCTCAGTGCACTACATGCTTTCTCATAAGGTCAACTTGATTTCGAAGTTTAATCCATCTGCAATACTCGATGACTCGTCCAACACTTTCCGCAGACTCGCCGATGGTCAATGATATTATCGCAATTCGATATAACTTTCGTGCCTCCGCGTGCCGTAAAGGGACAAGTCTTAGCAGACTTCCTCGCAAGACACCCTTCGCGCACGAATCTCCTCTCAATGACGATCCGCCGGATGAACAAATAATGAACCTAGAAGACCCCGACGATCGACGTTGGGAATTGTATTTCGACGGAGCATCTTCAAGACACAAAGACGAAGAATCGCAAGTGATAGTGCCCTGTAAGGCAGGAATCGGGCTAATCTTTATAACACCTGAGCGGGGGATGTTAAGATACTCCTACCACTCGACGAACCGTGTACAAACAACGAAGCGTAATACGAAGCCCTCATAACGGGATTGGAATTAACCATTCAAATGGGGATAACAGACATCAACATCTACGGGATTCACGCTTAATCATTCAACGGATCGTCGGACAATACGAATTTTTAAACCAAGACTCGAACAAGTACTTCCAAGTATGCTATACAACATTGCTGAACAGATTCCAAATGTGACAATCTACAAGATTCCTAGAAAAGAGAATGCTTTAACAGATGCTTTTAGCCCGTCTCGCAAAAGAATTTGCCTGTTTGCAAGATGAATCAATGGAAGTGTCAGCTCACTGGACGTCAGGTCCTATCACGACTGACATAGACATGATACACAAATCGAAAAAGAAAAAGAATCAACTATGCAGAAGTGATGTAAAAACACGTAAGATCGGCGACATACCATCGATGTACTACTCCGCAAACAGAGAAAGCTACCAGACGATAGGTCGCTAGCCCATCGTATCAAGAAAAGAACTCGTCTTACGCATTAATAAACAACACATTATACGTAAGGTCTTTTGATCAAATGTGGCTAAGGTGCCTAAGCGGGTCCGAGGCCCGTGAAATTGTTAAAGAGGTGCATTCAGGACTCCGTGGCGCTCACCGATCGGGTCCAAAGATGAAGATGAAAATTAAAAGACTAGGGTACTACCGGCCCTCGATGATGACCGACCGCATGAAAATCGCCAAGAGCCGTCACCAATGCCAAGTGCACGGAGTGGTTCTACACCAACCTCCAAATGTGCTACACCCGACAATTGCGTCGCGGCCGTTCGAATGTTGGGGCACGTATATAGTGGGTCCGATAGAACCACCATCTTCAAAAGGACATCGTTTCATTCTTGCGGCTACAGATTACTTTTCCAAGCGGGCAGGCGCTCCACTTAGAGAAGTGAAAGCACACCACGTGCTACGGCTTTTCAAGAACCAAGTTGTCTACCGTTTCTGAGTGCCGCGCAGATCATCTCGTATAATGGGTCGCATTCGAAGCACACAAATCAACAATTTTGTCGAGAGACACGGAATCGACCGGCGATACTCGACAATTTACTACCCAAGAGCAAACGGCCTCGCCGAGGCTTTTAATAAAACTCTCGTTCAAATCTTAAAGAAAACCTTGGACGATAATAAGAGAAATTGGCACGAGAAATTGTTAGAAGCCTTACGGGCCTACCGGACAACCTTCGTAACTCCTACTCAAGCTACACCTTACGCTCCGGTGTATGGGTCCGAGGCGAGTGTTACCTTTAGAGGTTCGGCTTCCTTCACTCGAACTGCAATTGCAAACAAGATCACGACGAAGAAAACGCCGTACTACGACTCGAAGAATTAGAAAGCTTGAAGGGAAAAGACTTGCAAGACAACAGAATTTAGAACTATACCAAGCTAAGATGGTTCAAGCCCATGACAAACCGGTCCGCCCAAGAACCTTCAAAGTTGGTGACTTAGTTCTCGTTCTTAAGAGACCTATTCTCGCACACCGCAAGATAGGAGGAAAATTTGAACCCACTCGGGAAGGACCGTTTCGTGGTCAAGCAAGTATACTCGGGAGGTTCCTACCAGCCTAGTGAATTGCCGGGAGAACGACATATGCTTCCAATCAACGGACGATACTTGAAAAAATATTACGCTACCCGATGTTTCGAAGGAATGAATTCTTCATCCCTAAGAAACACGGGTGAAGTAATTACTTGTGATTGGGTCCGAACCCAAAAATAATAAAATGTGCTAAGATAAATAAAATCATGATAATTAAGTTTTCCTTGTTTCCTTTTTCAAATCAAGATCTCTTTCCGGATCTTATCCTACTTCATTCCCGTTAAATTTCAAAATATAAGAATAATAAAAAATGTATCTTTAATAAACATTTTCTTAATGTTCTTGTTCTTAGTACGACCCCCGATCCTTTTCCTTGTCTTTTCGCAGGGAAATGTCGAACGGGCGGTTGGTCTTGAACTTTAAGAATGGCGTAAGCCTCGCACTCGATGAAAAGAGGGTGAAAGATGGAGCGATAATCGAGATCGACTCGCATTTCGCACCGAGCAGCCTACAAGACGAGGAAAGTGACTGGGTCCCGGCTAACCGAGAAGAACTGCCCGGACGGACAAGTGATGAAAGTGGGTGGCCCAAGCCACCAATCCAACAACAAGAAAAGAAAAGCAAACACCGAAGAAGACAAGAAAATGAAGTCCGTAGTCACTACAACGGAGGGCAGAGCTTGTCGCCGCCGCGCCGCAGAGATTCAAGAAGTTCGGAGGGCTACTCTCACGACCACGCAACGAAGAAATAAGAATCGCCGCATCCGTAAAATGTTAACAAAACTAGTCACGGACCAGCAGCGACGAGACAACTTGCTAATGCCGCACTCACATTTCAAGGACACCGGTTCACCGGAACTCGAAAAAGGAGGCCGCTCCTAGAATAACGTAAAGAACTGTGGAAATCTCCGGAAGATCGAAGAAAGAAGGCTACCACGCCATCGGATAGAACCACCAGGCAGTGCATGACCTTGTTGCGTAAGCAACCCCGGGGATGTCCCGACGTGCATCATCCCCGAGGAGCCGAGGTATGCGGGGGAACGTGAAGGGATCGAACCATATATCCCACAATATGTCATAAGGCCTCGCCATCTCGCGATCATTCCGGAATACGAGCCGGAGAGGATGCGGAATGTCGAAAAGAAAACTTTCGAATACTTTGAGAGAATTAAAGGAAGAAGAATCAACATACTGAAGGCCTCGAGCTACACACCGACGTATTCTCGCAGTATGAACAACGAGAAATCGTGGATCGTATCCGGGATCCGAAAAGAATGGGCCGAGCGAGCCGCCCGAGGGAAAATACATACTCGTAACCCCGAGATGGATGCCGTGGAAAGGAAGAATCACAATACAATGCGGATGTCGCTACAACTTTGTCGAAGACGGAAGGAAACCCACCGGGGATACTTCGTCATGGGCAAGTAGATCCGATGCCATTAGTTATCAAGAGAATGGTGAAAAGATTGATAACATGGAGGGTATCGCAGCAGATTGCATACCCAATAATCGCATTATCAACATCTACAAACGAGGTGATCGCATACCCCCACATATTGATCACCACGACTTCGTCGGACCTTTCGCACGGTCTCTTTCTTGAATGAGTGCAACATCATGTTCGGATCCGACCTCCGGATAACGAGCCCGGGCGAGTTCCGAGGGCCGCAAAGATACCTTTACCGGTGGGTTCCGTCATGATACCGCAAGGTAACGGAGCGTATATCGCAAAGCATTGCATACCGGGGTGCCAGTGGAGCGAATCTCGCTACTTTCGGGAGGATGGACGACAACAGAAATACCTTACCATTTCCAACCGTATCCGGAGCTAGAGAACCTCCGCCTTACGAGCCGTGAGTTACATGGGAAATATCACACCTCCAACGTACATCCAGCTCGGCATCCTCGCCAAGGATGGCTTGGAAGGTGATGTTATCGACCATGTACCTCACTATTCGTACATGGATTTTTGACGGATGATTCTTTTGATGGATCAACAAAGATCATACACGAATCCGTTTTGAGTCTACATGGATTGTATGAAATATATTCCGCATCGAGTTGTACGACGTATTTTCAACATGATTGGAATGAAAGTGACCATGTCACGTTTTTGGCCTTCACCTCTTTTGTGCAAATTGATTGGGAAACGCCATTAAAGTTAAATGAACTTCGAACAAAGAGCATAAAAGAAAAAAAAGAATAAAAGAAAATTTTTTTTTAAAAAAAAAAATCTGAAAAATGACAAACACCAAGTTCACATGAACATTAAATAAACAACAAAATAAAATTTGAACCATTAAAAGATAAACGAAATCAACACAAATCTCAAATTCAATCTTTCCAAATTCCGAATCAAATTTCAATCTTTTCAAACTTCAAAATCAAATTCTATCCTTCCAAACTTCCAAATCAAATCTCAATCAAATTCCATCCTTACAAATTTCAAATCAAATTCTCAATCAAAATCTAAATCCAATCTCGATCAAGTTTCAAATTTGATCTTCCAAATTTCAAATCAAATCTTAAATCAAATTTCAATCGAGTTCAAACTCATCCTTCCAAATCTCAAATTCAATCTTTCCAGATTTCAAGTCTCAAAATCAAATTCAAATTCAAAACTTTTGGGTCGAGGATTTTACATCCAAGACTGCACTGCTTTAGGATTCTCTTCCTATTGCACTGAAATACATCAAAATTCAAAACTTTTGGGTCGAGGATTTTACATCCAAGACTGCACCGCTTTAGGATTCTCTTCCTATCGCACCGAAATACATCAAAATTCAAACTTTTGGGTCGAGGATTTTACATCCAAGACCGCACCGCTTTAGGATTCTCTTCCTATCGCACCGAAATACATCAAAATTCAAACTTTTGAGTCGAGGATTTTACATCCAAGACCGCACTCGCTTTAGGATTCTCTTCCTATCGCACCGAAATACATCAAAATTCAAAACTTTTGGGTCGAGGATTTTACATCCAAGACCGCATCGCTTTAGGATTCTCTTCCTATCGCACCGAAATACATCAAAATTCAAAACTTTTGGGTCGAGGATTTTACATCCAAGATCGTACCGCTTTAGGATTCTCTTCCTATCAGACTGAAATACATCAAAATTCAAAACTTTCGGGTCGAGGATTTTACATCCAAGACCGCACCGCTTTAGGATTCTCTTCCTATCGCACCGAAATACATCAAAATTCAAAACTTTTGGTCGAGGATTTTACATCCAAGATCGCACCGCTTTAGGATTCTTTTCCTATCGCACCGAAATACATCAAAATTCAAAACTTTTGGGTCGAGGATTTTACATCCAAGACTCGCATCGCTTTAGGATTCTCTTCCTATCAGTACCGAAATACATCAAAATTCAAACTTTTGAGTCGAGGATTTTACATCCAAGACCGCACTGCTTTAGGATTCTTTCCTATCGCACCGAAATACATCAAATTCAAACCTTTTGGGTCGAGGATTTTACATCCAAGACCGCATCGCTTTAGGATCATTTCCCTATCGCAATGAAATACATCAAAATCAAACTCTCGAGGTTAAGGATTTTACATCCAACACCACTTTGCTCCGAGATATCTTCTCATCGCAACGATTCAATCTAATCAATTCAATTTTCTTTCGAGGTTGGAGATGTTACATCTAAAACCTCAAAATCCTAATTTTCATTTCAAATCAAATCCCTCAAATTAATTTCGACAAAACTTCAATCTAAATCGAAACTCCAAACTAAAATTTAAACTCACACATCAAAACATAAATTGAAACAAAATAAAATCTAAATCGAAATTCCCCGCATCATGTGATTTGGGATTCACCTCCTTTTCCTTTCCCCGACGAGAGTTCAAGAATCTCCGGCTCCGCAGATATACTCGACACTCCCCAGCAGAAACTCTTCTACTTCGTCCTAAGTTCGTCACTTGGACATCCGTGTTGGTTTTGTTGATCGCTTCGGTCAACACCAATACGCGCGTGTGCTCCGTCGACTCACCACACCTATCGGGGTCCATTTGTTGACCTCATTTTTGATGAGGTCTTCCTTTTCTTCTTTTTTAGTGCTTAGATCTAGCCTTAGGCTTTTCCTTTCGACTATCTTAGAGGACTAGAATCGGGACCCGCCTTTTAGAAATTCAAACCACTTCTAAACTCCCCGCAAACTCCACAAACTCGACTATAGACCCCTAATCACCTAGAGGGTCGAAATCAAATATGGAAGTTTAAAGGATGAGTTCCTATAGGACTCTTTGGCCTTAGGATCGCCTCAGGTGCCCTGGTCCAGTGAAGAGGCCGACATACACTACACTTACACACTACATTTCCACACACTTCCTAAAACCACACCCATACCCAACTTCGACCTCCCGACTCATGTAGGTGATTCACATGGATGGTCCTTAACCCCTAAGCCCTCGGCACAGAGGGTTAGGAACAACATAGTGAATGCCTCAAATGAGTCCTTTCATGGCTCATATGGGCTTGAAATGGCTTCATGGCTCAACCAAAATGATTTCACCCCACCCAAATTCACCCAATCTTCAATTTCCCAAATTTTCAATTTTGACCCCCGGACCCTACACCTGCTAAACTCTACCCAAAACCCTCGAATTACCCAAATTTTCGCAAAATCTCCAAATTACCTAAAATTTTCCAAAATCAATCCCAAACACCTCCACATCACTCAAATTGATCATCCATACCCAAAAATACCAAAAATTCCAAGAAAACCCCCAATACCCTCCAAATACCCAAAATACCCTTCTTGGCCTAAAAATCCAAAAATTCAGAAAATTCCCAGAAAATTCCAGAAAATCCCAAATATTCCCAATTTCATTTTGTCCAACTACACCATGGGCCAATTTTGTCAATTTACCCTACTTTTGTCAAAACCCCCAAATCGACCCATTTTAACCCAAAGTGGACCCAATGTCAAACCAAACATACCCAATTGACCCCAATTTTGGTCCAATTCAATTCTAAACTTCAATTCAACATTCCCAATACCAATTTAGACCAAATCCAAGTCCAATTTGATTGACATTTGGATCCAATTTCACTTTGGGCCTTAAAGCCCAAATTTGGACCCATGACCCAAACTCAGCCCAAACTAACCCAATTCAACTCCAATTAACCCCAAATCTTTTCTAAACCTTCCTTAACATCCTCATAAACAAAACACTAACATGATTTGCCCAAGATTTTGACCCAAACCCCACTCAAATTCAACCCAAAATCAAAAGCCCAATTTCGACCTAAACCCAAATCTAACCCAAATAGGCCCAAACCTCAAAATTAAAACCCAACCAAAGCCAAAACCTCTTTGAAACACTCCCATAAACATTTCTTAATATTTATTTTACATCAATTTCAACCCTAGCCCAACATTGGCCCAAGTTAGCCCAATTTGACCTACATCGGCCCATTCACCAAAAGAATTCAAATCCAACCCAATTCAAGTCCAAACTACCCCAAATTTGCTTCAAGTCACTCATGACACATCCATGAGCTAAACCCAATAATTATTTGGCCCAACCTCTTTACAAAATTTCATCCCAAAATCCATTTTAAAATTCAAGAGCCCACTTTCCTAATCCATCTTAAAAGCCCATCTAAAACCCTTTTAAAAAAAGCCCAAAATTCTTCCAAGGCCCATATGACATTTCCCCTCATCATACTTTCAATTAAAATCATCCCTAAGTCCTAAATTCATCATCAAATAATTCCAAATCAAGCCTCATGCCAAATCACCCCTAAATACCAAAATTTTCCTTAAATCCATTTCCATGAAATTGACTTTACTTTTCCCAAGCCAAATGGAGCCATGGAGCCATGCATAAGCCATATGCAAGCCATGAGAGCCTCTTTACATGTCACCATGCCATTTTGGGCAAAAGGAGGAGGCTCTTTCCTTAACTCCTAAAGGTGGTTAACCACTTACATGATTCCACTAAACCATGCTTAAGCCTAATCGTACTTGGATTGTGACTCGACCCCACTAATCAAGCCGATCCAAATCACTTTCTCCTCAGCCTAAACCAGGCCTTGGGTGGTGCACCTAGCCCAAATGGGTGGGTTGACCCATTTAGGTCCAAATCTAGCCATGCCCCATTCCACTTTGGATCAAAGCCTTTACACATGTCCATGGCCAATTGATCGCGACAAACCTCCAGCCTCGACCCACTCCGACCTCGAGGGTGACCCATGCCCGGCCGGCCGGCCACCAGAGCCGCCGGAAAACACCATGGCCGAGAGCTCACATGTGAGCCAACATCGAAATTCTCACTTGCCGAGCCGCCCCATCCCTAGTGGTCACCATGGCCGATCTTCTCCTCACCAGAGCAAGTCGATCCCAAGCCCTAACTCTCCCCGGGAGGCCCCCACCAGCCTCTATTTAAACTCCACCCCTCTCGGCCACGAGAAGAGCCAAGCACAAACCTCGCCGAAACTCGCCAAAATTGTTCCAAACCCTTCACCATCCTTAGAGCAGCTTGATCCCAGGTGTCAATTTGCCCTAATCCCCACCAACATAGCCCAATTTCTCAACCGAAATTCCACCCAAAACCGGGACACTTTGCCAGAGTGAGCCAATCCTCAAATCGACCGGTCCTACACCTTCACTGGACCAAGAGGAGAAGTTTCCCACCGAAAGCCCCATCTCCAGTGCCACCCAGCTTGCTCCAGCCTCCAAGCTTTGTGATCGGCTATGGTCACTTTCATAGCTAGGCAATTCACTGCACCAGGAGACTTCATCCGGAGCTTGCGGGACCCAATCGAAGGTGCAACAACTCTCGGATTGAAGCCACACTTCTCCGAGCTAAGGTATGAGTTAACTATCCATCCCGAGCTTCCGGAGATTCTCCATTTCAAATGCCTTAGTTTCAATGCATGTTAGCCGTATAGATGTGTTCGTCTCTTCAAGACGAATCCATAGAGTATAAGAACATGAAAATCCATCGAGAATCGAGTGAGATCTTAGGGATTTAGTGTGGACGGCTCTCGGGCGAGAACACTTGGGGACGATGAACGGATGCCGTCCATTCGATACACGCGCGCACGGACGGCCGAGATTGCGTCGGACCGGGAGACGGTACGAGAACCGCGGGGCCCGGCCGCCGACTCGGGTGGCGGCGTCGAATGGGAGCGCGACGCGCGTGCGTTCGGAGTCGCCGAGGTTTCGCCGGCGCCGCGTGGATAAATAGAAAATTAGGGTATTTTCTTATTTATTTAATTCCCTAAACTTCAAAAATCCATATCTTTGTGTAGAAAAATCACAAAAATAAAATAAAAATACCCCCTCGCTCGGTGAACGGAGGAGAATAATGTGGAAAAGAAATCATTTAATTTAATTAAGTATTCTATTTTTTATGATTTATTTACTCTCTGCATACATTTAATTCTCCATGCATGTATACAATTCACCATGGCATGAGACCATAGGGCTTTGAAGCCTCCGAACTTGGGAACATTCCCTGAATTTTCCAAGGTCAGAGGCCATCTCCGTGAAAAGTTATTTATTTTTCAAATGCATGTTGTCTGTTTTGAGTATTTTAATTCCAAAAATTAGCATGTTGTGAAATAAATTCTAGAAATATTTGGTGATGTTCCTTATGACCGGAGAACTCTAGGAAAAATAGGACTCGAGTTAATTCACTCGCATTAACCCTAATCGGCTTAAACACCTAAAATAGGTCTTTAATTAATTAGAATTAACCAAGTATCAAATTGACTTGAAATCAATTCTCCACTGACCTTTAGGATCAGAGGAATCCACCATAAAAATTTGAGGTCAATTGGACTTGGTTAGCCCCACTAATTGGGTTGATTAAGCCACTTAGCCATCTTAAACTTTAAAAATTCATAACTTTTAAAATACTTTTTAAAAATTCACCAAATTGGTTTTGGAGCCTCTCTGATATCAGGGGAATCTAAGAAAATTAAAATTTCAATTTTCTGAAAAAGTTGATTTTTAATAATATTTTAATATTTTTAATAATTAAAAAATAATAAAAATCACAAAAATAATAAAGTTCACCAAAATGTCACATTTTGAATTTTAATCACTTAGGAACAAATCCCACATTTTTCCTAAGTCTATTTAGTGAGATATTAAATTTTAAAGCCCTAGGGTAATTTTAAAATTAAAAAAATGTATTTTCTAGCATTTTCACTAAAATAATTATTATAAATCATAGAAAAATCAGAAAATTGCAAAATTTGATTCTCTGGTTTCCTTGATATCAGAGAGATTTTTGAAAAATATAAAATCCATTTTTCAACATTTATTTTATTTTTAAATTAATTAACACTCCAAAACTCAAAATAATTATAATAAAAATAATATAATTCAAAAAATCACCAAAATTGGTCCAAGTGCTTCTCTGGTCATTAGGAATGTCCCCTAATTTTCTTAAGGACAGAAACTTTCCCTTGGTCATGTTATCAAATTTTCCTTGAAAATCTCTATTTTCCACCAAAAATAATTATATAAATAAATTAAATACAGAAAAATCACATTTTCTCCCCTCATGTCTTTATTGACATATGAGTGAAGTCACATAAAAACTTCAAGTTCATTTGAGTTCAATTTAGTGAGTTATGAAATTATTAAGCTTAAAGGGTAAAATGGTAATTAAAATCTTTAATCCTTAATTAAAACTTTAGGTTTAATAAAAAATCAACAAGTAAAATATTTGATCTTAATCTGATTTGGATGATTGAAATTTAAATAATTAAAGGGTAGAAACCCATTAAATAATTTTAAAATGATTAAACTTTAATTAAATAATAGATTAAATTTGGAAGAATAATAAAATTGGAATTATTAAAATAAGGGATCTTTATTAGGAAGAGATTTATTCTTTAATTTAAAAATCCCTAAATTAATTATATCAACTAATACTCAATTTTTTAATTAAAATGATAACTCAAATTTAAAATATTAAAAGACTTAATTAAATTATTAAAATCTTTTGAAATTTCAATTAAAATTAAAAATAAAGTAAATTAAAGATAAATTAAATTAAGATTAAATTTAATAATTAAATTAAATTAAATTAAATAATTAAATTAAATTAAATTAAACAATTAAATTAAATTAATTAAAATTAAATTAAATTAAATTAAACAATTAAATTAAATTAAATTAAATAATTAAATTAAATTAAATTAAACAATTAAATTAAATTAAATTAAATTAAAATTAAATTAAATTAAATTAAACAATTAAATTAAATTAAATTAAATAATTAAAATTAAATTAAATAATTAAATTAAAGTTAAATCAAATCAAATTAATTAAACACCAAATCAAATTAAATTGAACTATGTTAAACTAAATTAAAACTCAATTAAATTAAGTTAAATTAAATATAACATCACCTAAGACATAAAAGAAATTAAATATAAAACAACTTGAACACTATTCCAAATTTAAACTCTTTAACTTAAACCAAATCATTTGAATACTAACTTACCCTCGAAAGCTTTAGTTATTATAACTCCTAAATAAAACATTAAATGAAGTGTCACTTCACTCATAGTGATATTCAAATGTCCTAGTTCACCGAGCAAGTTAACAAAACTTGAAATTCTTGGACGATTAATTCATTTGTATAATTAAATTCATTTCAACTTAAAACAATCTCGAAATATTGAAAAGATGTTTAAGATTCTTCTTAAGCACTTCCTCAATATGATAGGATATTTATAAGAACAATTGGACTTAATTGTTCTTTCGATGAAGAAAATCGTCCTTAAACCAAAACACAAAGAACCTAGACGTCATAGGAAATGACTAGCTATAGGATTAGAATTTGGTAGAAAACCATAACCTTTCCCTTAACTTTTACCTAGGAACTTGCTTAAATATGCTAATTGTGTTTTAAGTGCGACTGGGATGACGGGAAGACCCTCCAGGTACGCTTTTATTTTATTGCAATTTACTTTCTTGCAATTTACTTTCTTGCAATTTACTTTATTGCAAATGCATTTTACTTTTCTTGCATGATAAAACAACAATTGCATGAAAACCCACACCTTTAGGATAGCCTCTAAAACCGAAACCAAAATTAAGTTAAAAGTCATTGCAAGATAAAATTCACCGCCACAACATTTCAAAATATAAAACAACTCAAAATTTAATCACAAACGCGAACACAAAACTACAATTACAACTAAATTAAAACGTCTCGTTGGATGATCGGGAATACCTCGGATGATGTAACCTACGTGTTGCTAACTGGATTTCCCACTGGCCTAAATGAAAGTGTGGAACTCATTCGATTGAGTTTAGCAAATTCATCCGGACTAAGTGAATCCGATAAAAATAACGATGCCGGAAGGATGGAACCGCGGGATCTTAACCGGTGTCGTTATAATCAACTTTAAGATTTGTTTTAATTAAAACACAAAAAACACTTGGAAATTAAGATTTTCTCTAAACCAAAACACTTCTCTCATCCCCCGATTTATGATTTCTAAAACTAAACCTCTGCAACAACAAGGAGCTCGGAGCATGGTGGGCAAGACGACCATCGTCATCAAGAAAACCCGAGTCTACTTCAACGAAAACTTTCCTAGAATTAAAACAACCAAGCCATAGGACTTCGAGGTAGCTCGCTTAGTGCAACATAAATCCTCAACTCTTCGTTAGGCATTTGCATTGCAAATTAAGCCCTAACCGGTCTTAGGATTCCGAGGTAGTCGTCCGATACGACAATAAACCCTCACATCTTCTAAAGCTATTTGTTTGATTTTATCATACAAATATAAGCCCTAATTAATTGAAATTGGCAAGATCGAAATATCAAATAAACATTAGGACTTTCCTAAATTCAAGACAAACAATAGGATAGTCGGGAAATTATCGAAGTTCACTTCGAATCGGTGATTTCTCCTACCTTTCTTCCTTTGGATTCACAAAACAAAAAGTTCCAAAATTTGATCCATTCCCTATCGAAATTCCAAAATTCAATCTTTGAAAACCTTAAACTTTGAAATTCTTGAGAGCGTAATCATTGATTATTATCGAGAGTTTTCTTAGGTGATTCCCGTCACTTAAGATGTAATTAACTATAGGGGCTTGCCCTTATAGGGAATTTTAAAGAACCTGTGTAATATAAACCCCGTTTAATGTTTTCATATTAAGCTGGGGAAACTTATCGGCTTATAAAATTGGTTCGCGACCAAACGGATGTCACTAATCTTCTAGTTTATTTAATCAAGCCCCACCATCAAGCGAGTGTGTCTATCCTTAGGGATAGATACACGGTTTGTGGTGCGGTGCTCGTTTATATAAACTATTCGGGATGTGAGGTCGGTTTAATCTCATATCTTAAAACTTTCAAATTTAAAAATTATTTTCAAAATCAAATACTACTTTTCAAATTATTTATCTTAATTAAATTAAAAATTCGCCGACAGATTTCTGTTAGGCGACCCCTCTTCAAAATAAAACACGACCTAAAAAATAAGCCGCACAAGGATATTCAAATGTCCTAGTTCACTGAGCAAGTTAACAAGACTTGAAAACCTCGGACGATTGATTCATTTATATAATTAAATTCATTTGTACTTAAAACAATCCTAGAAATATTGAAAAGATGTTTAAGATTTTTCTTAAGCACTTCCTCAATATGATAGGATATTTATAAGAACAATTGGACTTAATTGTCCTTTGATGAAGAAAATCGTCCTCAAACAAAAACACAAAAAACCTAGACGTCATAGGAGTTGACTAGCTATAGGATTAGGAATTTGGTAGAAAACCATAACCCTTCCCTTAGCTTTACCTAGGAACTTGCTTAAGTATTCTAATTGTGTTTTAAGTGCAGCTTGGGATGACGGGAAGACCCTCCAGAGTACGCTTTTATATTTTATTGCAATTTACTTTCTTGCAATTTACTTTCCCGCAATTTACTTTATTGCAAATGCACTTTACTTTTCTTGCATGATAAAACAACGATTGCATGAAAACCCACACCTTTAGGATAGTCCCTAAAGCCGAAACCAAACTAAGTTAAAAGTCATTGCAAGATAAAATTCACCGCCACAACATTTCAAAATATAAAACAACTCAAAATTTAATCACAAACAGAACACAAAACTACAATTACAACTAAATTAAAACGTCCTGTTGGATGATCGGGAATACCTCGGATGATGTAACCTACGTGTTCGCTAACGGGATTTCCCACGGTCTAAATGAAAGTGTGGAACTCATTCAGTTGAGTTTAGCAAATTCATCCGGACTAAGTGAATCCGATAAAAATAATGATGCCGGAAGGATGGAACCGTGGGATCTTAACCGGTGTCGTTATAATCAACTTTAAGATTTGTTTTAATCAAAATAAAAAATAAAAAAAAACACTTGGAAATTAAGACTTCTCTAAACCAAAACACTTCTCTCATCCCCTGATTTATGATTTCTAAAACTAAACCTCTGCAACAACCAGGAGCTTGGAGCATGGTGGGCAGCACGGCCATCGTCGTCGCAGAAACTTAAACCTACTTCAGCAAAATTTTCTTAGAATTAAAACAACAAAGCCATAGGATTTCGAGGTAGCTTGCCTAGTGCAACATAAATTCTCAACTCTTCGTTAGGCATTTGCATTGCAAATTAAGCCCTAACCGGTCTTAGGATTCCGAGGTAGTCGTCCGATACGACATAAACCCTCACATCTTCTAGGCTATTTGTTTGATTTTATCATACAAATATAAGCCCTAATTAATTAAAATTGGCAAGATTGAAATACTAAATAAACATTAGGACTTTCCTAAATTCAAGCCAAACAATAGGATAGTCGGGAAATTACCGAAGTTCACTTCGAATCGGTAATTTCTCCTACCTCTCTTCCTTTGGATTCACAAAACAAAATGTTCCAAAATTTGATCCATTCCCTATTGAAATTCCAAAATTCAATCTTTGAAAACCTTAAACTTTGAAATTCTCGAGAGCGGAATTATTGGTTATTATCGAGAGTTTTCTTAGGTGATTCCCGTCACTTAAGATGTAATTAACTATAGGGGCTTGCCCTTATAGGGAATTTTAAAGAACCTGAGTAATATAAACCCCGTTTAATACTTTCATATTAAGCAGGGGAATTTGTCGGCTTATAAAATTGGTTCGCGGACCAAACGGATGTCACAAAACTTCTAGTTTATTTGATCGAGCCCCACCGTCAAGCAGTGTGTCTATCCTTAGGGATAGATACACGGTTTATGGTGCGGTGCTCATTTATATAAACTATTTGGGATGTGAGATCGGTTTAATCTCATATCTTAAAACTTTCAAATTTAAAATTATTTTCAAAGTCAAATACTATTTTATAAATTATATATATATATTTAAATCAAATTTAAAATTTAAATTCGCCGACAACTTCTGTTAGGCGACCCCCTTTTAAAATACAATACAACCTAAAAATATGCCGACATACTCCTACCACTTAACAGAACCATGTACAAACAACGAAGCAGAATACGAAGCCCTCATAACGGGATTGGAATTAACTATTCAAATGGGGATAACGGACATCAACATCTACGGGGATTCACGGTTGATCATCCAACGGATCGCGGACAAGATACGAATTTTAAAGCCAAGACTCGAACAATACTTCCAAGTATGCCATACAGTTCGTTGGAACGGATTCCGAATGTGACAATCTACAAAATTCCCGAAAAGAAAATGCTTTAGCGGATGCGTTAGCTCGCCTCGCAAAAGAATTTGCCCGCTTGCAAGATGAATCGATGGAAGTGTCGGTTCACGGACGTCAAGTCCTATCACAGACTCGACATAGACACAATACACAAATCGAAAAAGAAAAAGAATCGGTTGCGATGCGTGACGTGAAAACACGGAAGATTGGCGACAACCATTGATGAACTACCCGCAAACAGAAAGCTACCGGACGATAGGTCGTTAGCCCATCGGATCAAGAAAAGAACTCCGTCCTATGCATTAATAAACAACACATTGTACGGAAGGTCTTTCGATCAAATGTGGCTAAGGTGCCTAAGCGGGTCCGAGGCCCGTGAAATTGTTAAGGAAGTGCATTCGGGACTCGCGTGGCGCTCACCGGTCGGGTCCGAAGATGAAAATGAAAATTAAAAGACTAGGGTACTACCGGCCCTCGATGATGACCGATCGCATGAAAATCGCCAAGAGCTGTCACCAATGCCAAGTGCACGGAGTGGTTCTACACCAACCTCCAAATGTGCTACATCCGACAATCGCGTCGTGGCCATTTGAATGTTGGGGCACAGATATAGTGGGTCCAATAGAACCACCATCTTCGAAAGGACATCGTTTCATTCTTGCAGCTACGATTACTTTTCCAAATGGGCGAGAGCGAGTTCCACTTAGAGAAGTGAAAGTACACCACGTGCTTATAATTTTTCAAGAACCAAGTTGTCTACCGTTTCGGAGTGCCGCGCGAGATCATCTCGGATAATGGGTCGGCATTTAGAAGCACACAAATCAACAATTTTGTCGGGAGACACGGAATTGATCGGCGATACTCAACAATTTACTACCCAAGAGCAAACGGCCTCGCCGAGGCTTTTAATAAAACTCTCGTTCAAATCTTAAAGAAAACTTTGGACGATAATAAGAGAAATTGGCACAAGAAGTTGTTAGAAGCCTTATAGGCTCTACCGGACAACCTTCGAACTCCTACTCAAGCTACACCTTACGCTCCGGTGTATGGGTCCGAGGCGAGTGTTACCTTTAGAGGTTCAGCCTTCCTTCACTCGGAATTGCGATTGCAAACAAGATCACGACGGAAGAAAACGCCAAATTACGACTAGAAGAATTAGAAAGCCCGGAAGGGAAAAGACTTGAAGCGCGACGAGAATTTAGAACTATACCAAGCTAAGATGGTTCAAGCCCATGACAAGCCGGTCCGCCCAAGAACCTTCAAAGTTGGTGACTTAGTTCTCGTTCTCAAGAGACCTATTCTTGCACACCGCAAGATAGGAGGAAAATTTGAACCCACTTGGGAAGGACCGTTTGTGGTTGAAGCAGAGTATACTCGGGAGGTTTCTACCGGTTAGTGAATTGCCGGGGAGAACGACATATGCTTCCGATCAACGGACGATACTTGAAAAAGTATTACGCTACTCGATGTTTTGAAGGAATGAATTCTTCATCCCTAAGAAACACGGGCGAAGTAATTACTTATGATTGGGTCCGAACCCAAAAAATAATAAAATGTGCTAAAATAAATAAAATCATGATAATAAAGTTTTCCTTGTTTTCTTTTCCAAATCAAAATCTCTTTCCTGATCTTATCCCGCTTCATTCCTGTTAAATTTTAAAATACAAGAAGTAATAAAAAAAACTGTCTCTAATAAACATTTTCTTAATGTTCTTGTTCTTAGTACAACCCCCGATCCTTTTCCTTGTCTTTTCGCGAGGAAATGTCGAACGGGCGGTTGGTCCCGAACTTTAAGAATGGCGTAAGCCTTGCACTCGATGAAAAGAGGGTGAAAGATGGAGCGATAATCGAGATTGACTCGGATTTCGCACCGACGAGCCTACAGTACGAGGAAAGTGACCGGGTCCCGACTGATCGAGAAGAACTGCCCGGGCATACAGTGATGAAAGTGGGTGGCCCAAGCCACCAATCCAGCAGCAAGAAAAGAAAGGCAAACATTGAAGAAGATAAGAAAATGAAGTCTGTAGTAGCTACAGCAGAGGGCAGGCTTGTCAGCGCCGCGCCCACAGAGATTCAAGAAGTTCGAAGGGCTACTCTCACAGCAACGCAACGAAGAAATAAGAATCGCCGTATCCGTAAGATGTTAACAAAACTAGCTGCGGACCAGCGCGACGAGACGATTACTACCGCCGATACGTACACTTCAAGGACACCGGTTCACCGAGAACCTTTAGAAAGGAGGCCGGCTCCTAGGATAACAGAAAGAACCGTGGAAATCCTCGGAAGATCGAAGAAAGAAGGCTACCACGCCACCGGACGGAACCACCGGTAATGCATGACCTTGTTGCGAAGCAACCCCGGGGATGTCCCGACGGACATCATCCCCGAGGAGCCGAGGTATGCGGGGAGAACGTGAAGGGATTGAACCGTATATCCCACAATATGTCACAAGGCCTCGCCATCCGCAGATCATTCCGAATACGAGCCGGAGAGAATGCGGAATGTTGAAAAGAAAACCTTTGAATACTTCGAGAGAATTAGAGGCGGAAGGATCAACATACTCGTAGGGCCTCGAGCTACATACGGACGTATTCTCGCAGTATGAACAACAAGAAATCGTGGATTGTATCCGGGATTTGAAAAGAATGGGCCAAGCGAGCCGCCTAAGGGAAAATACCTACTCAGAACCCCGGAGATGGATGCCAGGGAAGGGAAGAATCACAATACAATGCGGATGCTGTTACAACTTTGCGGAAGACAGGAAGGGAAACCCTCCGGGAATACTCCGTCATGGGCAAGTGGATCCGATGTCATTAGTCATTAAGAGAATAGTAAAGAGATTGATAACATGGAGGGTACTGCCAGGAGATTGCATACCCAATAGTTGCATTATCAACATCTACAAACAGGGTGATCGCATACCCCCACACATAGATCACCACGACTTTGTCGGACCCTTCGCACGGTCTCTTTCCCGAACGAGTGTAACATCATGTTCGGATTCGACCTCCGGATAGCGAGCCCGGGTGAGTTCCGAGGGCCGGTGAAGATACCTTTACCGGTAGGTTCCGTCATGATACCGAAGGGCAACGGAGCATATATCGCTAAGCATTGCATACCGAGAGTACCGAGTGAAGCGGATCTCGGTTACTTTCGGGAGAATGGACGACGGGAAGACACCTTACCATTTCCGACTGGACCGGAGCTAGAGAATCTCCGGCCTTACGAGTCGTGAGTTACATGGGAAATATCACACCTCCAACGAACATCCAGTCGACATCCTTGCCAAGGATGGCTTGGAAGGTGATGTTATTAACCATGTACCCCACTATTCAGACATGGATTTTTGACAGATGCTTCTTTGGATGGATCGACGAAGATCATACATAGTTCGTTTTGAGTCTACATGGATTGTATGAAATATATTCAGATCAAGATGTATGATGTGTCTTCTACATGATTGGAATGAAAGTGACCATGTCACGTTTTTGGCCTTCACCTCTTTTGTGCAAATTGATTGGGAAACGCCATTAAAGTTAAATGAACTTCGAACAAAGAACAGAAAAGAAATAAAAAGAGAATAAAAGAAAACTTTCCTTAAAAAATCTAAAAAATGACGAACACCAAATTCACATGAACATTAAATAAACGATAAAATAAAATCTGAATCATTAAAAGATAAACAAAATCAACATAAATGTTAAATCAAATTTCAAATCAAATTCTCAATCAAATTTCGAATTCAATCTTTCCAAATTTCAAATCTCTATCAAATCTCAAATTCGATCTTCCAGATCTCAAATCAAATCTCAATCAAAAATTCAAATTCAATCTCCCAAATCTGAAATCCAACCCGTTCTACTCTCTCCCTTGTCTGGGATGGAAGCGGTTAATTCCATTGACACGGATCGAATCTGATGGCGAGGAATTGTATCCAATCCAAACCAGCAACTTCCGATCAACTCTTTTGAATGGGATATGTGACATCTACATATTCTCTCCTAATCTATTTCCTTCCATGAAAGTCTTTTACAACTTTCATGAAATTCTCGAAAAACCAAAATTCCACACTCTTCAACTCAACACTACAAATCTTTGCAAAATCAATTACCGATCAACATCAAATTCAAACTTTTGGGTTGAGGATTTTACATCCAAGACTGCACTGCTTTAGGATTCTTTCCCTATTGCACTGAAATACATCAAATTCAAACTTTTGGGTCGAGGATTTTACATCCAAGATCGCATCGCTTTAGGATTCTTTCCCTATTGCACCGAAATACATCAAATTCAAACTTTTGGGTCGAGGATTTTACATCCAAGACCTGCACTTGCTTTAGGATTCTTTCCCTATCGCCTTTGAAATACATCAAATTCAAACTTTTGGGTCGAGGATTTTACATCCAAGACTGCACTGCTTTAGGACTCTTTCCCTATTGCACTGAAATACATCAAATTCAAACTTTTGGGTCGAGGATTTTACATCCAAGACTGCACTGCTTTAGGATTCTTTCCCTATTGCACTGAAATACATCAAATTCAAACTTTTGGGTCGAGGATTTTACATCCAAGACCGCATCGCTTTAGGATTCTTTCCCTATTGCACTCGAAATACATCAAGTTCAAATTTTTTGGGTCGAGGATTTTACATCCAAGACTCGCATCGCTTTAGGATTCTTTCCCTATTGCACTCGAAATACATCAAATTCAAACTTTTGGGTCTAGGATTTTACATCCAAGACCGCACTCGCTTTAGGATTCTTTCCCTATCGCATCGAAATACATCAAGTTCAAATTTTTGGGTCGAGGATTTTACATCCAAGACTGCACTGCTTTAGGATTCTTTCCCTATTGCACTGAAATACATCAAAATCAAACTTTTTGGGTCGAGGATTTTTACATCCAAGATCGCATCGCTTTAGGATTCTTTCCCTACGACGAATGAAATACATCAAAATCAAACTCTTGGGGTTAAGGATTTTACATCCAATACCGCATTGCTCTGAGATCTCTCCTCATTGCAATGATTCAATTTGATCAATTCAATTTTCTTTCGAGGTTGGAGATGTTACATCTAAAACCTCAAAATTCCAATTTTCATTTCAAATCAAATCCCTTCAAATTAATTTTGACAAACTTCAATCTAAATTGAAATTCCAAATTGAAATCTAAACTCACACATCAAAACTTAAATTGAAACGAAATAAAATTTAAATTGAATTTTTTTTTTTCCAGATCATGTGATTTGGAATTCACCTCCTTTTCCTTTCCCCAGCGAGAGTTCAGGAATCTCCAGTCTCAAAGATATACTTGACACTCCCCAGCGGAAACTTTTCCACTTCGTCTTAAGTTTGTCACTTGGACATTTGTGTTGGTTGTGTTGATCTCTTCGGTCAACGCCAATACGTGCGGTGTGCTCCGTCAGCTCACCACACCTATTGGGGGTCCATTTGTTGATCTCATTTTTGATGAGGTCTTCTCTTCTTCTTTTTAGTGCTTAGGATCTAGCCTTAGGCTTTTCCTTTGACTATCTTAGAGGACTAGAATTGGGACCCACCTTTTAGAAATTCAAACCACTTCTTAACTCCCCGCAAACTCCACAAACTCGACCGTAGACCCCTAATCACCTAGAGGGTTGAAATCAAATGTGGAAGTTTAAAGGATGAGTTCCTATAGGACTCTTCTGGCCTTAGGACCGCCTCGGGTGGCCCGGTGCTAGTGAGGGCCGACTTACACACACACTACACTTATACACTACACTTTCACACACCTCTTAAAACCACACCTATACCCAACTTGACCTCCTGACTCATGTAGGTGATTCACATGGATGGTCCTTAACCCCTGAGCCCTTGGCTAAGAGGGTTGGGAACAACATAGTGAATGCCTCAAATGAGTCCCTTCATGGCTCATATGGGCTTGATATGGCTTCATGGCTCAACCAAAATGACTTCTTTCCACTTACATCCACCCAAAATTTCAATTTCCCAAAATTTCAATTTTTGACCCCCGGGACCCTACACCTACTAAACCTACCAAAAAACCCTTGAAACTACCCAAAATTCTCAAAAATTTCCAAATTACCCAAAATTCCTCAAAATCATTCCCAAACATTTCCACATCACTCAAATTGATCATCCATACCCAAAAATACCAAAAATTCCAAAAATACCTCCCAATACCCTCCAAATACCCAAAATACCCCTCTCGACCCAAAAATCCAAAAATTCAGAAAATTTCCAAAAATTTCAGAAAATCCCAAATATTCCCAATTTCATTTTGTCCAACTACACCATGGGCCAATTTTGTCAATTTACCCTACTTTTGTCAAAACCCCCAATTTGACCTATTTTAACCCAAAGTGAACCCAATGTTAAACCAAACCTACCCAATTGACCCCAATTTTGGTCCAATTCAATTCTAAACTTCAATTCAACATCCCCAATACCAATCTAGACCAAATCCAAGTCCAATTTGATTGACATTTGGATCCAATTTCACTTTTGGCCTTAAAGCCCAATTTGGACCCATGACCTAAACTTAACCCAAACTCACCCAATTCAACTCCAATTAACCCCAAATCTTTTCTAAATCATCCTTAACATTCCCACAAACAAAACACTAACATGATTTGCCCAAAATTTAGACCCAAACCCCACTCAAATTCAACCTAAAGCATTAAGGCCCAATTTTGACCTAAACCCAAACCTAACCCAAATGAGCCCAAACCCCAAAATCAAAGCCCAACCAAAGTCAAAACCTCTTTGAAACACTCCCATAAACATTTCTAAACATTAATTTTACATCACCTTCACCTTCACCTTCAAAATCTCATATGGGCTTGATATGGCTTCATGGCTCAACCAAAAAGACTTCTTTCCACTTACATCCAACCAATCTTCAATTTCCCAAATTTTCAATTTTGACCCCCGGGACCCTACACCTACTAAACCTACCAAAAAAACCCTTGAAACTACCCAAAATTCTCAAAAATTTCCAAATTACCCAAAATTCCTCAAAATCATTCCCAAACATTTCCACATCAGTTAAATTGATCATCCATACCCAAAAATACCAAAAATTCAAAAAATACCTCCCAATACCCTCCAAATACCCAAAATACCCCTCTTGACCCAAAAATCCAAAAATTCAGAAAATTTCCAGAAAATTCCAGAAAATCCCAAATATTCCTAATTTCATTTTGTCCAATTACACTATGGGCCAATTTTGTCAATTTACCCTACTTTTGTCAAAACCCCCAATTTGACCCATTTTAACCCAAAGTGAACCCAATGTTAAACCAAACCTACCCAATTGACCCCAATTTTGGTCCAATTCAATTCTAAACTTCAATTCAACATCCCCAATACCAATCTAGACCAAATCCAAGTCCAATTTGATTGACATTTGGATCAATTTCACTTTTGGCCTTAAAGCCCAATTTGGACCCATGACCTAAACTTAACCCAAACTCACCCAATTCAACTCCAATTAACCCCAAATCTTTTCTAAATCATCCTTAACATTCCCACAAACAAAACACTAACATGATTTGCCCAAAATTTAGACCCAAACCCCACTCAAATTCAATCCAAAGCATTAAGGCCCAATTTTGACCTAAACCCAAACCTAACCCAAATGAGCCCAAACCCCAAAATCAAAGCCCAACCAAAGTCAAAACCTCTTTGAAACACTCCCATAAGCATTTCTCAACATTAATTTTATATCAATTTCAACCCTAGCCCAACATTGGCCCAACTTGGCCCACTTGGACCTATATTGGCCCATTCACCAAAAGAGCTCGAAATTCAACCCAATTCAAACCCAAATCACCCCAATTTGCTTCAAGTCACTCATGATACATCCATGAGCTAAACCCAACAATTATTTGGACCAACCTCTTTACAAAATTTCATCCCAAAATCCCTTTTAAAATTCAAAAGCCCACTTTCCTAAACCATTTTAAAAGCCCATCCTTCACCACATCCAAAAGCCCAAATTCATCCAAAGCCCACATGACATCTCCACTTTCCATCCACTTAATAAAAGCCATTCCCTAAGTCCTAAATTCACCATCAAATTATTCCAAATCAAGTTTCATACAAATTTCCATCAAATTACCAAAAATTCCTAAAATCCATTTTCATGAAATTGACCAAACTTTTTGCCAAGCCAAAGGTGAGTCATGCAAGCAATGGACAAGCCACATGAAGCCATGGAAGGCTTGACATGTGATCAAGCCATTAATGGCAAAAGGAGGGGCCCCTTTCCTAATCCTCCTTAAACCTTTTTTTACCTTAAGCATGTCACACACTAAACCATGCTTAGCCACCCATCATGGATGGAGACCACACCATTCTCTCTTGGGCGACCCAAGTGACCCTTTTCGACCCAAGACCAGGCCTTGGGTGGTGAACCTAGCCCAAAACCATGGGTTGACTCATTTGAACCCAAAATGGTCTTCCCCCATTCCATTTCAATCCAAGCTCTTTACACATGGCATTTGCCAATTGCTTGCACCAAGTTCCAGCCACGACCCACCCGACCTTGAGGGTGACCCATGCTCGGCCGGCCGACCACCGAGCCGCCGAAAAACACCATGGCCGAGAGCTCACATGTGAGCCCAACTTGGAATTCTCACCTGCTGAGCCGCCCCATCCCCAATGGCCATTGGAGGCTGTTCTTCTCTTGCCGAAGCGAGTCGATCCCAAGCCCTAACTCTCCCTGGGAGGCCCTCCACCCTCTCCTATTTAAACACCACCCCTCTCGGCCATGAGAAGTGCTGAAACAAACCTTAAGGAAACTCTGCCAAAATTGTTCCAGACTCCTCCCCATACACAGAGCACTTGATCCCCATTGAGATCCCCCTGCCATTTCTTCTCTGTGAGCTCAATTTCAGAGTTGAAATCTAGGCCCAAAACCAGGACACTTCTCCACAGTGAACCAATCCCCAAATTGATCTGGTGAAGGTGAAGGTGTAGGTGTAGAACCAATCAATTTGGGGATTGGTTCATTTGGGAGTGTTTCAAAGAGGTTTTGACTTTGGTTGGGCTTTGATTTTGGGGTTTGGGCTCATTTGGGTTAGGTTTGGGTTTAGGTCAAAATTGGGCCTTAATGCTTTAGGTTGAATTTGAGTGGGGTTTGGGTCTAAATTTTGGGCAAATCATGTTAGTGTTTTGTTTGTGGGAATGTTAAGGATGATTTAGAAAAGATTTGGGGTTAATTGAAGTTGAATTGGGTGAGTTTGTGTTAAGTTTAGGTCATGGGTCCAAATTGGGCTTTAAGGCCAAAAGTGAAATTGGATCCAAATGTCAATCAAATTGGACTTGGATTTGGTCTAGATTGGTATTGGGGATGTTGAATTGAAGTTTAGAATTGAATTGGACCAAAATTGGGGTCAATTGGGTAGGTTTGGTTTAACATCGGTTCACTTTGGGTTAAAATAGGTCGAATTGGGGTTTTGACAAAAGTAGGTAAATTGACAAAATTGGCCCATGGTGTAGTTGGAAAAAATGAAATTGGGAATATTTGGGATTTTCTAAAATTTTCTGGAAATTTTCTGAATTTTTGGATTTTTGGGTCAAGAGGGGTATTTTGGGTATTTGGAGGGTATTGGGAGGTATTTTTGGAATTTTTGGTTATTTTGGGTATGGATGATCAAATGTCAATCAAATTGGACTTGGATTTGGTCTAGATTGGTATTGGGGATGTTGAATTGAAGTTTAGAATTGAATTGGACCAAAATTGGGGTCAATTGGGTAGGTTTGGTTTAACATTGGGTTCACTTTGGGTTAAAATGGGTCAAATTGGGGGTTTTGACAAAATTAGGGTAAATTGACAAAATTGGCCCATGGTGTAGTTGGACAAAATGAAATTGGGAATATTTGGGATTTTCTAGAATTTTTCGGAAATTTTCGAATTTTTGGATTTTTGGGTCGAGAGGGGTATTTTGGGTATTTGGAGGGTATTGGGAGGTATTTTTGGAATTTTTGGTATTTTTGGGTATGGATGATCAATTTGAGTGATGTGGAAATGTTTGGGAATGATTTTGAGGAATTTTGGGTAATTTGGAAATTTTTGAGAATTTTGGGTAGTTTCAAGGGTTTTTTTGGTAGGTTTAGTAGGTGTAGGGTCCCGGGGGTCAAAAATTGAAAATTTGAGAAATTGAAGATTGGTTGGATGTAAGTGAAAAGAAGTCATTTTGGTTGAGCCATGAAGCCATATCAAGCCCATATGAGCCATGAAGGGACTCATTTGAGGCATTCACTATGTTGTTCCTAACCCTCTTAGCGAGGGCTTAGGGGTTAAGGACCATCCATGTGAATCACCTACATGAGTCGGGAGGTCAAGTTGGGTATAGGTGTGGTTTTAAGAGGTGTGTGAAAGTGTAGTGTATAAGTGTAGTGTGTGTGTAAGTCGGCCCTCACCGGACCGGGCCACCTGAGGCGATCCTAAGGCCAAAGAGTCCTATAGGAACTCATCCTTTAAACTTCCACATTTGATTTCAACCCTCCAGGTGATTAGGGGTCTACGATCAAGTTTGTGGAGTTTGCGGGGAGTTAAGAAGTGGTTTGAATTTCTAAAAAGGTGGGTCCCAATTCTAGTCCTCTAAGATAGTCAAAGGAAAAGCCTAAGGCTAGATCCTAAGCACTAAAAAGAAGAAGAGAAGACCTCATCAAAAATGAGGTCAACAGGGCTCGATTAAATAAACTAGAAGATTTGTGATATCCGTTTGGTCTGCAAACAAATTTTATAAGCCGACAAATTCCTCTGCTTAATATGAAAGTATTAAACAGGGTTTATATTACACAGGTTCTTTAAGATTCCCTATGAAGGGCAAGCCCCTATAGTTAATTACATCTTAAGTGACGGGAATCACCTAAGAAAACTCTAGATAATAATCAATAATTACTGCTCTCAAGAATTTCAAAGTTTAAGTTTTCAAAGGATTGAATTTTGGAATTTCGATAGGGAATGGATCAAGTTTGGAACATTTTGTTTTGAGAATTCGAAAGGAAGAAAGGTAGGGAAATTACGGATCCGAAGCGTACTTCGGTAATTTCCGACTATCCTATTGTTTGGCTTGAATTTAGGAAAGTCCTAATGTCTATTTAATATTTTGATTTTGTCGATTTTAATTAATTAGGGCTTATATTTATATGATAAAATCATACAAATAGCCTCGAAGATGTGAGGGTTTATGTCGTATCGGACGATCGCCTCGGAATCCTAAGACCAGGTTAGGGCTTAATTTGCAACGCAAATGCCTAACGAAGAGTTGAGGATTTATGTTGCACTGGACAAACTACCTCGAAATCCTATGGCTTTGTTGTTTAATTCTAAGACGGTTTTGCTTGATGACGATTCGAGTTTCTTTGACGACGATAACCGTGCTCTGCCCACCATGCTCCGAGCTCCTTGTTGTTGCGGGGGTTTAGTTTTAGAAGTCATAAATCAGGAGATGAGAAAAGTGTTTTGGTTTAGAGAGAGTCTTAATTTCCAAGTGTTTTTCGTGTTTTAATTAAAACAAATCTTAAAGTTGATTATAAAGACACCGGTTAAGATCCCACGGTTCCATCCTTCCGGCATCATTATTTTTATCGGATTCACTTAGTCCAGATGAATTTGCTAAACTCAACTAAATGAGTTCCACACTTTCATTTAGACCGTGGGAAATCCCTTTAGCAACACGTAGGTTACATTATCCGAGGTATTCCCGATCATCCAACAGGACGTTTTAATTTAGTTGTAATTGTAGTTTTGTATTCTGTTTGTGATTAAATTTTGAGTTGTTTTATATTTTGAAGTGTTGTGGCGGTGAATTTTATCTTGCAATGACTTTTAGTTTAATTTTGGTTTCAGTTTTAGGGACTATCCTAAAGGTGAGGGTTTTCATGCAACAGTTGTTTATCATGCAAGAAAAAGTAAGTGTGATGCGATTAAATAAATTGCAATAATGTAAATTGCAAGAAAGTAAATTGCAATAAAATAAAAGCGTTCCTGGAGGGTCTTCCCGTCATCCCAAGCTGCACTTAAAACACAATTAGAATATTTAAGCAAATTCCTAGGTAAAGCTAAGGGAAGGGTTATGGTTTTCTACCAAATTCCTAATCCTATGGCTAGTCATTTCCTATGACGTCTAGGTTCCTTGTATCTTGGTTTGAGGACGATTTTCTTCATCAAAGAACAATTAAGTTCGATTGTTCTTATGAACATCCTATCATATTGAGGAAGTGCTTAAGGCAAATCTTAAACATCTTTTCAATATTTCTAGGATTGTTTTAAGTCCAAATGAATTCAATTATACAAATGAATTAATCGTCCGAGGTTTAGTTAAGTTTTGTTGTTATCTTACTCAGTGAACGAGGATATTTGAATGTCCTATAAGTTCATTAACATTTCATTTAATGTTTTGTTTAGGAGTTATGACAACTAAAGCTTTCGAGGGTAAATTGGTATTCAAATGGTTTGTGATTTAGTTTAAATTCGATTAATGGGTTTAAATTTGGAATAGTGTTCAAGTTGCTTTATATTTAATTTTCTTTCGTTTTAGGTGATGTTATTTAATTCAATTTAATTTTAACTTTAATTTAATTTAATTTTAATTTTAATTTAATTCAATTTAATTCAATTTAGTTTGATTTGATGTTAAATTAATTTAATTTGATTTAATTTCCTTTAATTTAATTTAATTTAATTTAATTTTTAATTTAATTTGATTTAATTTAATTTAATTTAATTTAATTTAATATGTTTTAATTTAATTTAATTTAATTTAATTAAGTCTAATTTAATTTAATTTATTCATTTAATTTAATTTAATTTAATTTAATTTAATTTAATTTAATTTATTAATTTAATTTAATTTAATTTATTAATTTAATTTAATTTAATTTGTCTGTTTAATTTAATTTAATTTAATTTAATTTAATTTAATTTATTTAATTTAATTTTTAATTTAATTTAATTTAATTTATTTATTTAATTTTAATTGAAATTTTAAAAGAGTTTAATAATTTAACTTTAGTTTAATGATTAAGTTTTTTTAAATATTTTAAATTTGAGTTATCATTTTAATTAAGAATTAAATATTAATGAGATGATTAATTTAGGGATTTTTTTAAATTAAAGGATAAATCTCTTCCCAACAATATCCTTATTTTAATAATTCCAATTTTATTATTCTTCCCAAATTTAATCAATTATTTAATTAAGGTTTAATTATTTTAAATTGTTTAATGGGTTTCTACCCTTTAATTATTTAGATTCCAATCATCCAAATCAAATTAAGATCAAATATTTTACTTGTTAATTTTATTAAACCTAAAGTTTTAATTAAGGGTTAAAATTTTAATTACCATTTTGCCCTTTAAGCTTAATAATTTCATACCTCACTAAATTGAGCTTAAATGAACTTGAAATTTTTATTTGACTTCACTCATATGTCAATAAAGACATGAGAGGAGAAAATGTGATTTTTCTGTATTTAATTTATTTATATAATTATTTTTGGTAGAAAATAGAGATTTCCAAGGAAAATTTAATAACATGATCTAGGGAAAGTTTCTGTCCTTGTGCGGCTTATTTTTTTTTAGAGTCGTGTTTTATTTTGTAGAGGGTCGCCTAACGAGAAATCAGTCGGCGAATTTTTAATTTAATTAAAATAAATAATTTGAAAAGTAGTATTTGATTTTGAAAATAATTTTAAATTTGAAGGTTTTAAGATATGAGATTAAACCGACCTCACATCCCAAATAGTTTATATAAACGAGCACCGCACCACTAACCGTGTATCTATCCCTAAGGATAGACACATCGCTTGATGGTGGGGCTTGATTAAATAAACTAGAAGATTAGTGACATCCGTTTGGTCGCGAACCAATTTTATAAGCCGACAAGTTTCCCTCGCTTAATATGAAAACATTAAACGGGGTTTATATTACCAGGTTCTTTAAAATTCCCTATAAGGGCAAGCCCCTATAGTTAATTACATCTTAAGTGACGGGAATCACCTAAGAAAACTCTCGATAATAACCGATAATTCGCTCTCAAGAATTTCAAAGTTTAAGGTTTTCAAAGATTGAATTTTGGAATTTCGATAGGGAATGGATCAAATTTTGGAACATTTTGTTTTGTGAATCCAAAGGAAGAGAGGTAGGAGAAATCACTGATTCGAAGTGAACTTCGATAATTTCCCGACTATCCTATCGTTTGGCTTGAGTTTAGGAAAGTCCTAATACTTATTTAAATGTTTTGATCTTGCCAATTTTAATTAATTAGGGCTTATATTTGTATGATAAAATCAAACAAATAGCTTCAGAAGATGTGAGGGTTTATTGTCGTATCGGACGACTACCTCGGAATCCTAAGACCAGGTTAGGGCTTAATTTGCAATGCAAATGCACAACGAAGAGTTGAGGATTTATGTTGCACTAGGCGAAGCTACCTCGAAGTCCTATGGCTCGGTTATTTTAATTCTAGGCAAGTTTTGTTGAAGTAGACTCGAGTTTCTGCGATGACGATGGTCGTGCTTGCCCACCATGCTCCGAGCTCCTTGTTGTTGCGAGAGGTTTAGTTTTAGAAATCATAAATCGGGGGATGAGAGAAGTGTTTTGGTTTAGAGAAAATCTTAATTTCCGGGTGTTTTTTATGTTTTATTTAAAACAAATCTTAAAGTTGATTATAACGACACCGGTTAAGATCCCACGGTTCCATCCTTCAGGCATCATTATTTTTATCGGATTCACTTAGTCCGGATGAATTTGCTAAACTCAACTTGAATGAGTTCCACACTTTCATTTAGACCGTGGGAAATCCCGTTAGCAACACGTAGGTTACATCATCCGAGGTATTCCGATCATCCAACGAGGACGTTTTAATTTAGTTGTAATTGTAGTTTTGTGTTACGTTTGTGATTAAATTTTGAGTTGTTTTATCTTTTGAAATGTTGTGGCGGTGAATTTTATCTTGCAATGACTTTTAACTTAATTTTGGTTTCGGTTTTGAGAGCTATCCTAAAGGTGTGAGTTTTCATGCAACAGTTGTTTTATCATGCAAGAAAAGTAAAATGCATTTGCAATAAAGTAAATTGCAAGAAAGTAAATTGCAATAAAATAAAAGCGTACTGGAGGGTCTTCCCAGTCATCCCAAGTTGCACTTAAAACACAATTAGCATATTTAAGCGAGTTCTAGGTAAAGGCTAAGGGAAGGGTTATGGTTTTCTACCAAATTCCTAATCCTATGGCTAGTCATTTCCTATGACGTCTAGGTTCTTTGTGTTTTGGTTTAAGGACGATTTTCTTCATCGAAGAACAATTAAGTCCGATTGTTCTTATAAATATCCTATCATATTGAGGAAGTGCTTAAGAAGAATCTTAAACATCTTTTCGATATTTCCGGGATTGTTTTAAGTTCAAATGAATTTAATTATACAAATGAATTAATCGTCCAAGAATTTCGAGTTTTGTTAACTTGCTCGATTGAACTAGGACATTTGAATATCCTATGAGTGAAGTGACACTTCATTTAATGTTTTATTTAGGAGTTATAATAACTAAAGCTTTCGAGGGTAAGTTAGTATTCAAATGATTTGGTTTAAGTTAAAGAGTTTAAATTTGGAATAGTGTTCAAGTTGTTTTATATTTAATTTCTTTTATGTCTTAGGTGATGTTATATTTAATTTAACTTAATTTAATTGAGTTTTAATTTAGTTTAACATAGTTAATTTAATTTGATTTGGTGTTTAATTAATTTGATTTGATTTAATTTAATTTAATTATTTAATTTAATTTAATTTAATTTAATTTAATTTAATTTAATTTAATTTAATTTAATTTAATTTAATTTAATTTAATTTAATTTAATTTAATTTAATTGTTTAATTTAATTTAATTTAATTATTTAATTTAATTTAATTGTTTAATTTAATTTAATTTAATTATTTAATTTAATTTAATTTAATTTAATTATTAAATTTAATCTTAATTTAATTTATCTTTAATTTACTTTATTTTTAATTTTAATTGAAATTTCAAAAGATTTTAATAATTTAATTAAATCTTTTAATATTTTAAATTTGAGTTATCATTTTAATTAAAAATTGAGTATTAGTTGATATAATTAATTTAGGGATTTTTAAATTAAAGAATAAATCTCTTCCTAATAAAGATCCCTTATTTTAATAATTCCAATTTTATTATTCTTCCAAATTTAATCTATTATTTAATTAAAGTTTAATCATTTTAAAATTATTTAATGGGTTTCTACCCTTTAATTATTTAAATTTCAATCATCCAAATCAGATTAGGATCAAATATTTTACTTGTTGACTTTTTATTAAACCTAAAGTTTTAATTAAGGGTTGAAAGTTTAATTACCATTTTACCCTTTAAGCTTAATAATTTCATAACTCACTAAATTGAACTCAAATGAACTTGAAATTTTTATGTGACTTCACTCATATGTCAATAAAGACATGAGAGGAGAAAATGTGATTTTTCTGTGTTTAATTTATTTATATAATTATTTTTGGTGGAAAATAGAGATTTTCAAGGAAAATTTAATAATATGACCAAGGGAAAGTTTCTGTCCTTAAGAAAATTAGGGGACATTCCTAATGACCAGAGAAGCACTTGGACCAATTTTGGTGATTTTTTGAATTATATTATTTTTATTATAATTATTTTGAGTTTTGGAGTGTTAATTAATTTAAAAATAAAATAAATGTTGAAAAATGGATTTTATATTTTTCAAAAATCTCTCTGATATCAAGGAAACTAGAGAATCAAATTTTGCAATTTTCTGATTTTTCTATGATTTATAATAATTATTTTAGTGAAAATGCTAGAAAATACATTTTTTTTAATTTTAAAATTACCCTAGGGCTTTAAAATTTAATATCTCACTAAATAGACTTAGGAAAAATGTGGGATTTGTTCCTAAGTGATTAAAATTCAAAATGTGACATTTTGGTGAATTTTATTATTTTTGTGATTTTTATTATTTTTTAATTATTAAAAATATTAAAATATTATTAAAAATCAACTTTTTTAGAAAATTGAAATTTTAATTTTCTTAGGTTCCCCTGATATCAGAGAGGCTCCAAAACCAATTTGGTGAATTTTTAAAAAGTATTTTAAAAGTTATGAATTTTTAAAGTTTAAAATGGCTAAGTGACTTAATCAACCCAATTAGTGGGGCTAACCAAGTCCAATTGACTTCAAATTTTTATGGTGGATTCCTCTGATCCTAAAGGTCAGTGGAGAATTGATTTCAAGTCAATTTGATACTTGGTTAATTCTAATTAATTGAAGACCTATTTTAGGTGTTTAAGCCAATTAGGGTTAATGCGAGTGAATTAACTCAAGTCCTATTTTTCCTAGGGTTCTCTGGTCATAAGGAACATCACCAAATATTTCTAGAATTTATTTCACAACATGCTAATTTTTGGAATTAAAATACTCAAAACGACAACATGCATTTGAAAAATAAATAACTTTTCACAGAGATGGCCTACGACCTTGGAAAATTCGGGGAATGTTCCCAAGTTCGGAGGCTTCAAAGCCACTATGGTCTCATGCCATGGTGAATTGTATACATGCATGGAGAATTAAATGTATGCAGAGAGTAAATAAATCATAAAAAATAAAATACTTAATTAAATTAAATGATTTCTTTTCCACATTATTCTCCTCATGTTCATCTGAGCGAGGGGTATTTTTATTTTATTTTTCTGATTTTTCTACACGAGAGATATGAATTTTTGAAGTTTAGGGAATTAAATAAATAAGAAAATACCCTAATTTTCTATTTATCCACGCGGCGCCGCGTCGGCCTCGGCGACTCACGAACGCACGCGCGTCGCGCTCCCATTCGACGCCGCCACCGAGTCGGCGGCCGGGCCCCGCGGTTCTCGTACGCGTCTCTCGGTCCGACGCGATCTCGGCCGTCCGTGCGCGCGTGTATCGAATGGACGGCATCCGTTCATCGTCCCGCAGTGTTCTCGCCGAGAGCGCGTCCACACTAAATCCACTAAGATCTCGCTCGATTCTCGATGGATTTTCATGTTCTTATGCTCCATGGATTCGTCTTGAAGAGACGAACACATCTATACGGCTAACATGCATTGAAACTAAGGCATTTGAAATGGAGAATCTCCGGAAGCTCGGGATGGATAGTTAACTCATACCTTAGCTCGGAGAAGTGTGGCTTCAATCGAGAGTTGTTGCACCTTCGATTGGGTCCGGCGAAGCTCCGGATGAAGTCTCTCGGTGCAGTGAATTGCTAGCTATGAAAGTGACCACGGCCGATCACAAAGCTTGGAGAGCTTGGAGCAAGCCGGGTGGCACTGGAGATGGGGCTTTCGGTGGGAAACTTCTCCTCTTGGTCCGGTGAAGGTGTAGGACCGATCGATTTGAGGATTGGCTCCTTGTGGCAAAGTGTCCCGGTTTTGGGTGGAATTTCGGTTGAGAAATTGGGCTCGTTGGTGGGGATTAGGGCAAATTGACCTCTGGGGATCAAGCTGCTCTAAGGATGGTGAAGGGTTTGGAACAATTTTGGCGAGTTTCGGCAAGGTTTGTGCTTGGCTCCTCTCGTAGCCGAGAGGGGTGGAGTTTAAATAGAAGCTGGTCGAGGGGCCTCCGGGGAGAGTTAGGGCTTGGGATCGAGCTTGCTACGAGTGAGGAGAAGATCGGCCATGGTGACCACTAGGGATGGGGCGGCTCGGCGAGTGAGAATTTCAATGTTGGCTCACATGTGAGCTCTCGGCCATGGTGTTTTCCGGCGGCACTGGTGGCCGGCCGGCCGGGCATGGGTCACCCTCGAGGTCGGGTGGGTCGGGGCTGGAGGTTTGTGCGATCGATTGGCCATGGACATGTGTAAAGGCTTTGATCCAAAGTGGAATGGGGCATGGCTAGATTTGGACCTAAATGGGTCAACCCACCCATTTGGGCTAGGTGCACCACCCGAGGCCTGGTTTGGGCGAGGAGAAAGTGATTTGGATCGGCTTGATTAGTGGGGTCGAGTCGCGATCCAAGTACGATTAGGCTTAAGCATGGTTTAGTGGAATCATGTAAGTGGTTAACCACCTTTAGGAGTTAAGGAAAGAGCCTCCTCCTTTTGCCCAAAATGGCATGGTGACATGTAAAGAGGCTCTCATGGCTTGCATATGGCTTATGCATGGCTCCATGGCTCCATTTGGCTTGGGAAAAGTAAAGTCGATTTCATGGAAATGGATTTAAGGAAAATTTTGGTATTTAGGGGTGATTTGGCATGAGGCTTGATTTGGAATTATTTGATGATGAATTTAGGACTTAGGGATGATTTTAATTGAAAGTATGATGAGGGGAAATGTCATATGGGCTTTGGAAGAATTTTGGGCTTTTTTGAAAGGGTTTTAGATGGGCTTTTAAGATGGATTAGGAAAGTGGGCTCTTGAATTTTAAAATGGATTTTGGGATGAAATTTTGTAAAGAGGTTGGGCCAAATAATTATTGGGTTTAGCTCATGGATGTGTCATGAGTGACTTGAAGCAAATTTGGGGTAGTTTGGACTTGAATTGGGTTGGATTTGAATTCTTTTGGTGAATGGGCCGATGTAGGTCGAATTGGGCTAACTTGGGCCAATGTTGGGCTAGGGTTGAAATTGATGTAAAATAAATATTAAGAAATGTTTATGGGAGTGTTTCAAAGAGGTTTTGGCTTTGGTTGGGTTTTAATTTTGAGGTTTGGGCCTATTTGGGTTAGATTTGGGTTTAGGTCGAAATTGGGCTTTTTGATTTTGGGTTGAATTTGAGTGGGGTTTGGGTCAAAATCTTGGGCAAATCATGTTAGTGTTTTGTTTATGAGGATGTTAAGGAAGGTTTAGAAAAGATTTGGGGTTAATTGGAGTTGAATTGGGTTAGTTTGGGGCTGAGTTTGGGTCATGGGTCCAAATTTGGGCTTTAAGGCCCAAAGTGAAATGGATCCAAATGTCAATCAAATTGGACTTGGATTTGGTCTAGATTGGTATTGGGAATGTTGAATTGAAGTTTAGAATTGAATTGGACCAAAATTGGGGTCAATTGGGTATGTTTGGTTTGACATTGGGTCCACTTTGGGTTAAAATGGGTCGATTTGGGGTTTTGACAAAAGTAGGGTAAATTGACAAAATTGGCCCATGGTGTAGTTGGACAAAATGAAATTGGGAATATTTGGGATTTTCTGGAATTTTCTGGGAATTTTCTGAATTTTTGGATTTTTAGGCCAAGAAGGGTATTTTGGGTATTTGGAGGGTATGGGGGGTTTTCTTGGAATTTTTGGTATTTTTGGGTATGGATGATCAATTTGAGTGATGTGGAGGTGTTTGGGATTGATTTTGGAAAATTTTAGGTAATTTGGAGATTTTGCAAAAATTTGGGTAATTCAAGAGTTTTGGGTAGGCTAAGCGGGTGTAGGGTCCCGGGGGTCAAAAATTGAAAATTTGGGAAATTGAAGATTGGGTGAATTTGGGTGGGGTGAAATCATTCTGGTTGAGCCATGAAGCCATTTCAAGCCCATATGAGCCATGAAAGGACTCATTTGAGGCATTATTTATGTTGTTCCTAACCTCTTAGCCGAGGGCTTAGGGGTTAAGGACCATCCATGTGAATCACCTACATGAGTCGGGAGGTCAAGTTGGGTATGGGTGTGGTTTTAGGAAGTGTGTGGAAATGTAGTGTGTAAGTGTAGTGTATGTCGGCCCCTTCACTGGACCGGGCCACCTGGAGCGGTCTCAAGGCCGAAGAGTCCTATAGGAACTCATCCTTTAAACTTCCATATTTGATTTCAACCCTCTAGGTGATTAGGGGTCTATAGTCAAGTTTGTGGAGTTTGCGGGGAGTTTAGAAGTGGTTTGAATTTCTAAAAGGCGGGTCCCAATTCTAGTCCTCTAAGATAGTCAAAGGAAAAGCCTAAGGCTAGATCCTAAGCACTAAAAAGAAGAAAAGGAAGACCTCATCAAAAATGAGGTCAACAGTCCTTAAGAAAATTAGGGGGCATTCCTAATGACCAGAGGACCATTTGGACCAATTTTGGTGATTTTTTGAATTATATTATTTTTATTATAATTATTTTAAGTTTTGGAGTATTAATTAATTTAAAAAATAAAATAAAGGTTGAAAAATGAAATTTATATTTTTCAAAAATCTCTCCGATATCAAGGAAACCAGAGAATCAATTTTTGCAATTTACTTGATTTTCCTATGATTTATTATAATTATTTTAGTGAAAATGCTTAGAAAATACATTTTTTTTAATTTTAAAATTACCACTAGAGCTTTAAAATTTAATATCTCATTAAATAGACCTAAGAAAAATATGGGGTTTGTTCCTAAGTGATTAAAATTAAAAATGTGACATTTTG